>VZRF01012833.1:826654-842962 GCA_013396875.1 Vireo altiloquus
AGCGCCGGCCGGGCACGGCCCCCCCGCAGCCCCGGGCCCTGCCCTAAGCAAGAGCCGCGCTGTGCTGGGGGATCCCGGCCCGGTCCGGTCCCGAGAAGCGGCTCTGCGAGGCCGGGGGCAGCTCATTCTCCCCTGCAACCTCCACCTCTGCAGCTCTCGTCGGTGTGCGGGTGACTTCGGGAGCACAGCGTCTCTTCTGTGTCTCTCTCCCCTTCCTTGCACCAGTCACGCTAAATTTGACTTTGTATCTACTAAAAAGTTGCAAATCCTTAGGTAAAATCTTAATATAACACCTACCTCTCGTACACTTCAGAGCAATTTTTAAGCGACAATTGTCTTTGGGGCCTGCCGAATTCCAGGCAGAGACTATCCCGATAGGACACTAGTGGAGCAGCCGTGTCCCTGACCAAGCACAGGACCCGTGCACAGCCTGCCCATCGGGCTGGGTATTTACCTGCTCAGAGAAGTAACCGTGCCTCGCGTTACCTTGTCTGCTCCAGGTTTAAGAGTCAACATTCACCATTCACATTTGCTCAGCCTTTGACAGGAAGCCACGAGAAGGGCTGTGTCCCTGACAGCCCTTCTGATCAGCCCTGCAGGCAGATGGATGGCCTGACCCTTGCCCGTGGGCATTTCAGCGGATAATCAGTGCTCTGACACTAACACCTCATTCAGGCCATAAGCTCTGATGGGCAATTTCTTGTCTTACTTGCTGCCAAGAGTAAGTTCACTGTCTGGATAAGGCTGGGTTGCTCCTTAAAATAGACTTTATGTGCCTTGTTAGATTTGTGCAACGTGCCCTAAGCTGCTTTGGAAAGGGACATTTGTGTATACATTTGAACTTTCCAGTCTGAGTGTTTTTAAAACTCATTAACATCCTGGGATAAGATTAAGCCATCAGGGTCAATAAAACCTCTTTTGTTCCTTGTATTTCCGTGCTCTTGCCTGAAGGGATCTCTGATTCATACCTGACTGAGTAAAGGTTGTGAAGCAACTCAGCTGCTTTGGGAAGAGGGAGAAATCCCCAGTTGCTACATGCTGGCCTTTTAGCCTGCATTGCTACTCTGTGCTGTGTCGCATGAGGCACTGCAGAAGGAAGAGGTGCGCTGATGGAATTTCACTGGACTGGAAAACACCCTGGAATGTCTCAACAGCTCCAATACAAGAGGGAAGATGTGATGGAAACAGATAATGGATGTTGGAGAGATTCTGGTCTGTTTGGTGTGTCTGTTCCAGTTCAACTATAGTGCGAAGGCATATGACTTAAGGAATAATCTCTTAAGAGTCCAAAAGAAAAGAAAAGACTGCCCAAGTTGTGAGGGCTATGGTCTTCTTTCAACCCACAGCTTTCCTCCTGGGAAGGGTGAGAAGCCTTGAAGCAGCCAAGGCAATGCTTAGGAAAACCAGGGCTCCCACTTTTGCAAACTTGCTGGCAGTACCAACCCACACAATTCTGGTTTGGCTTTTCTTGTGCCACTCTGAAGAAGTCTGATGAAGCAGGTGATCCTGCTGTGACAGATGTTTTGTTACAATATCTGTGAACATCTTCTGTGTCCCAAACAGGGAGATTTGATGTAATGGTTACAGGGTGGCCTTGCAGCATGATACCTCATATATTGAGAGACAGAGGTGTGCTGTACAGAAAACCCCTTCTGTTCTATTACGATGGTCTTCGGGAAGCACTTCATTGCCACAGAGAAGGGTGGCTGATGTAAACCCAACGGTCACTGTTGAGCAACACAGCAGGCGAGCTGTGAGCTGGAGCCCCGCGGTCACGTACTTCCCTTTGACAGTGACTCTGCAAGCAGAGGCAGCGGTGTCGAAATGCCCTCTGTGTTCTAAAAAGGGGGTGAGCAAGAACTGCACATCTGCCTCCTCCCGGAAGCCCAAAGTGAAGGGTCTGAGAGTGGTCAGTGCTCAAGGGATATCTCTGTGACACTGCAGCAGTTGCCTGTGGAGTGCAGGACTGATAAACACAGTTGGTATTTAGGTGTTCCTGCTATGTTGGTCCCATGCTGTTTCTGCAGTAATTTCTGAGGCTTAACCGACAAGCAGAACATCTGCCCAGGATCAGACTAGGGACTGGCTGACCCAGCACCCTATCACTTGGGGCTCACCAGCAGCAGGTGAAGGAAGAATGGAAGAACTGGGCAGTTGGTATCTCTCTAGTTGCAGTCCTGGTTTCCAGTTATCTGTGACTGAGGAGCCTTTAGAAGTGGTATCTCCAAACATGAAAGGTCTGATATGGTTTTCTTTCCTGACTGCCAATTGTTTTTGCCAGCACTGTCCCCTTGAGCAATGGGAGGGCAGTCTGAGAGCACCACGGCAAAGCTGCTTTTCCTGCAGTGTTCCCATGTGGGAGAGAACCTGGCATGGCACAGACTGTAGTCGCAGAGCAGGAGTGTGCGAGTTCCCCACAGGCCTCTTTGCCTGCTATGCCTTGTAGCAATCAGCAGTGCTTTGTACCCAGGATATTCATTTGGTAGGATCTCCAGAAAGTGGCAGCAGAGAAACTTGGCTAATATGTGGTTTCTGCAGAGAAAAGAAATTTCAGTTATTGCATGTTCAGTAAAAGACAGCAATGAGTGTCAGAAGGACAGTTGCTCTCTGCCTTCATTGTCTGTGGAAAAGAATTGGCACAATCCTCTCTCTGATAATTTAAGTGTTTGTTAAATATTTTTATGAAAAAAAAAAAATAAAGAATCCGTGGTTGTCTTTTTAGAATTCTAGGGTTCAATTCTGTTCTCAGGGATAATGGGCATGAAGTAACTGTATTGATACCAGCAGTGAATAAAGCAGCTCCATAGCTCCAGATTTTTTTAAGAGATAAAGTCTATCAATCTTTCATGCCTAGAGTAAGACTTTACTCTTTGTCTCTCAGTCTTTCACACTTAAAGTAAGACTTTACTCCAAGTAATAAGATTACTGCAAGAAAAAAGATAGTCCTTTGAGGGAGCAAATATGGAAAAATATAGCTTTATTTTTCAATCATGTGCCTGAATTAAAGAGACAGGTGGCTGCAATACAACTTTATTTTGAAGCAAAATCTCTAGACAAGCACCTATGAACAGAGAAGTGGTCTCAACTGAACAGGTATATCAGACTTGGGGAAAAAAAGGAAGTCTGATTTTCGTCCACTCATATAAAAATCCAGGTGTACTCATTAAAATTAAATAAGAATAAATCGAAGCTACCTGAACTTGCTTGACCTCTGACTGGTGCTATTTTGCTGCTTTTTTAGGACTAAGTATCAGCACTACTACTATTCTCTGTACGCTATTCTTAATTGTGTATGAGGTACAGGATGTCTTTTGGGTCACTCAGTAGCTGTGACAGTTAGTGGGGTTTTCTTATCTCTCACTGTCCATCTGAAAAACAGCTTTCAACCTCCTTGTTGGTGTCTGCCTTTTTATTTCCCTCTCTCTCTCTCTCTTTCTCTTTTTTTTTTTCTTCCTTAACCAGAGGTCTAGAATAAATGTGCCAAACACATAATCAGCCTTGAACAGAAATATCCTCTGTTTGCTGGAGCCCAGCCTCTGACTCTGGTTGCTCTGCACCTGCCTGAAAAGAGGGCAGGAAGGGAGGATGGCACTGACAGCAAAACTTGGAGGTCCAAGTGGTGTGTTGATTTGTTTTTCTTTTTTCTGAACAAGGTGAAGAATAGAAATGGGAACAAGATATTCACGTGACTCAAAGCTCAGGTTGGCCAGTGAGGCAGGGTTCAGCTGAGTGACTTTTGCTGACAAGACCTGGCAGTTGAAATCCTGTGCCTAGAGGCAGGCTGGTGGTGAGGATGAAATGTCTCTAACCTTGCTGGCTGAAGAGATCCCTGCCCAGTTCCCAGCTGTGAGGCTTAAAGACCAAGCTGTTGGGAGGATCTCCCGAGTGAGTTCCTCCATCATGCACAGCTTGGCCTTCATGGAATAGTTGTGATATTTTCCTGCACCATTGCAGGTTGTTTTAGTGCCTAGAGTTAAGCTGTCATAATCAGCCATCTTCTGGAGGGAAGGAACTGCAAAAAACACTCACCCCATCTTGCTCCCTGGAGAATTCAGCACCATGAGTGCTTCCAGAGGCACAGGGAAGTGCTGCAGTGGCAGCTCAAGGCTGCTCATGGTCCTTTCCTTTCCTTTCCTTTCCTTTCCTTTCCTTTCCTTTCCTTTCCTTTCCTTTCCTTCTCCTCACTCACATAGTCTCTGTGGTCGCTCACATAAACACTCTTCTTTTCAGTCTTTCCCCTGTGTGAATTCATGCTGGGCTCACACTGGGCCCCAAGCAGCACCTGTAATGCTGAGAGGTGTCAAAGCTCACCCATATCTCGACAAACTGAAAAGGGTGGTGGTATAGTTGACTGGTGGAAGGATCATTGTGGGCTCTGTTAGAGCTGACTGCTGAAGTGGTCGCTGCTGGCTTTGTTAGAGCCTGGGTCGTTAACACCTTGCTGCTGGGCAAGGCAGGTGAAACTCAGGAGAAAGTCTTGTAGCAACTGGCTCTCTGAGATTTAGTCTGAAAGCTCTCCAAGAACTAAGGATGACGGGAAAACAATTTGAGCAGTTAGCCAATGCAGGAGTAAATAATAGTATTCTTCAGCTGGGAGTAGAACCTTTGGAAGAGTGGTTTGTTATTTTTGAATTTGATGTATGAATAATTTGTCTTTCCATCCCTTCACGTGGTGGCTTCAAAACTGATGGACTTAATTCTGGATGCTGCTGGATGGCAGAACTAAATTGACTGAGTAAATTGAAATGGAAGACAGTCACTGATGACTGGAATTGGGCCTGACTTGGTAACACACAGCTTTAATTCCTTCGTCAAAAGGACTGTATTGGCTTTGAAGATATTTGTGTGAGGAGCCATTCCAGTGTAAAATCTCCTGGCACGCTGTGAAGGCCAGATTCTGCAGTCACCTGGCTTTAGCTAAGTCAGTTTGGATCACAGAAACATAGAAAGTTAAGGGTTGGAATCCAGTCCCAACTCCCTCTGCCATGAGCACAGACACACCTTCCACTAGACCAGGTTGCTCAAGGCCTTATCCAACCTAGCCTTGAACTTTCAAGGTTGGAGCTTTCACAACTTCCCCAAGCAATCTGTTCCAATATCTCACCACCCTCACAGTAAATAATTTCTTCCTAATATCCATCTTAAATGTCCTCTCTTTCAATTTGCACCCATTACTCCTTGTTCTGTCACTACAGTTCCTGATGAAGAGTCCCTCTCCAGCTTCCCTGTAGGCCCTTCAGATACTGAAAGGTTGCTATAAGGTCTCCATGCACCCTTCTCCAGGCTGAACAGCCTCAACTCTTTTCCCTGTCTTCATGCAGGAGGTGCTACAGTACTCTTATCAACTTTGTGGATCTGCTCTGGACTTGCTCCAAGAGTTCCATGTCTTTTTTTGTTTCGTGTCTGCATGGATTGATCTGCACACAGCAGCATTGGCATTAAATGAGTCCCAGTTTTTCTGTGTCCAGCACAAACCTGCTAATCCTTCATGTCCTACTTCATGGCAGGTGAAAAGTACAAGAATTTGAGACTACTGTGTGAGAGAATTTGCTGCACACTAATCAAATGGATGCACTTTTTTTCAAGTGGTTTTCCAAGAAAACTTGGGGAGCAATATGCAGAAGCCTCTGAGACATTATTTGATGGCAGTCAAATGCCCCACAGCTTCTCTACCTCCCTTCTTCCTCTTCCCAGAGCAAGCTACAGAGCTGCGTGCACTGCAAGCACACTGAAAACCCTCACTTCATTGGGAAATCCTGAGTGCGATTTCAAGGCTGTTGCACAGAGTAGGGCAGTGTGGTGACATCTGCAAATTATAGAGGAAACCAGCTTCTCTGAGAGCCTTTCACCTTGGACATTACTATAGGTTCACAAGACTGGGCTGGGGTCAAGTGCAGGCCAAGCGGAGTGTCCTGGCTGGGGGAGGATGTTTGATCTCCCACTGCTCCAGCTGATGAGTCTCAGATTTCTTGATTGCATGTTGACTAGAAAGTCTTCAGGGACCAAAGCTCATGCTGGCTTGCATAAAAAACTACATAGACTACATGAACAGACATACTTCTTTCCTCCAGTCAAAACCAAAGTAAAAACAGAACAAAACCACGCAGACCTGTCCATTCCTCTTTTACTGTATATTTTAAAACACAGGCAAATGAAAGAGGAACTGGACAGTAACGGTATTCCTAATTATCTAACTCTTCCTTGGGCACAGGGGATGGGTTTGACAGCAGGATGGCTGTTCTTACTATGCCTGCACACAGCCTCAGGAGTATCTTGCGCATGCTCCCAGGGGGCTCTGTTACTTGGAGGCATAAGTAAGAGCTTTTCAGATTAGGGGTTCGGTCAGAGCTGCAGAAACATGAAGTCTGTGGTTGCAGTCCTGGCATGCTGATAAAGTAACTGAAAGCTGTTGGACTAGGGCAGGCCCCAGCCACCAGCACTGAAGGGTGTCTCTGGGGTTTGGTTGCAGAGCCAGACAGCAGTGGGGAGGCAAAACTGAAAAGGAAGGGCAGCAGCTGAATGCTGGGAGTGGGAAAACCAATCCTACAAGAGGGATGTCCCTCAAGTGTCCATCACGCCATCAGGGCTAGCTGACGGCAAACGTGCTTGGGATAGTGCAGATACAGAGCAATATATTTTTAATAAATTCTGGCCTTACAAAATATACAGTATACCATATGGGCCTAGAGAGATGAGGAATGTCTCTAAAATTCCTGGCTTTGCTTGAATTTGTTTTACTCTTGCATAGCCATCTGTGCTGCTGGCCTGGGCAAATGCAGCTTGCTAGTCTCTGTTCCCACAGCTGTGCTGGCCAGTTTGGGTCCTGGCCAGGCTGGATGAAAATAGCACTGATGCTGATTGCTACCTGAGAGTGCCTCATACTGAGGGTTGGACTGGGAGGGGACAGGAGAGGAGAAACTGTGGGGCTTGCTTTGTTTACAACTCTAAACTAAACACTGGTGTTTACTTTTCTGTGCAGGCACTGTGGATGCTCCAGAGACAGGGACCTCAGTGGACACCAGAGGGTGTGTGGAGGGACCGGCAGAAGCACAGAAGCAGGGCCAGTTGAGTGCTGCAACTGGGAAAGCAAAACCGGTCTGCTCACGTGAGTGTCAGGGAACAGAGGAACTGAGGCATGCTGTGAATTCAAAAGCAAGGTGAGCCTTGCGGGGGAGCTTTTGGAGCAAAACCTCCTGCAATGGCTGAAGCATCAGCCCACCCCTGAGAACAGAACCCTGCTTCCCTGCACCTCATTTAGACTCTTCTCAGGGTAAGAGATCCACCCCTCTGTGCACAGTACAGGCATGAGTCTGTGTCTTGAACCAGAGCCCTTCTGGCTGTTTGTGCCTTCACAGACCTCTGCATGGGTCCTCAATAGCCAGGGCAGCGGAGCCTGACCACTGTGAGACGGATGGCCTGAGGTGGCTGGACTTGGGACAGTTGGTGTGGCTGCTCACAGCTTCCCCGGCGCCCTTCCCTGTGCTGCCTGTGGCTGGGTTGGCCACAGGCCCCGTGTGCCCAGCCCGCTGAGGCATCGTGGCTGCCCTGGGCAGAGGCTGAGGTACTTGCCTGCTCGTGAGCCTCGTGCCCCGCAGCAGGATGGGGAGAGCTGCTTTCACAACCTGGATGTGTTGTCACTCACATCCAGACATTTCCTGTTATCTAACCTCAGCCTTATCTTCCCCATTCGCAGCTTCCTCTTGAAGGAGGAGCAGCCCCTTCAAAACCGAGATGTGTGCCGGGACTGTGTCCCCACCGCGCTCCTGCACGACCCCTGCTGCGGCACCGCGTTGCCAGCCCTGCCTGCCGTGAGCCAGGATGGCCCAGCTATGGTAGGTGCCAGGTCCCTGTCCTGCCTGCGGAAAGGGTTGCTGGGAACAGGGGAGGATCTGTCCTTCGGGGTTCATCTACTGTTTTTCCCTCGGGACGTCCCAAAGGACCACGAGTGTTGGGGCACCAAAACCCGCGGGGTGTCCTTGCTCCTGCAATGAAGAAAGTGGTCCTCCTCCCATGCTGTGATACACCTCGAGCTTCTGGGGATCTTCATCTTGCTCAGGTTTGGGCTGCCTCCCTTTGGTGATGGGGCTGTGTCTGCCTAAGCCAGAGGGGCTTTTTAGTGCCTTCGTTCAGGGATGAAGTAGTGTTTGGCTGCGTGTGCTTGGGGAGAGCAGGCTCAGGGATGGAATGCCATTGGTCCCAGCCAGGGAGCACTGTGCTCTGGATCACGGCTTCTTGATGAGGATGAATTATGATTAGCAGTGATATGTAGCCCTACTCAGCACTGGGGTGCATGTATGCGTGCTCCTTCAGCTCTCTCACACACACACACATGCTTCTTGTGAGCTGCTGGTAGTGGGAGATCTTGATCTAAATTAGCCATAGATGAGGCAGCGCACAATGAACAAGGGAGGGTGGGGGATGGAAGAGGCTGTAACCAGGGAGAGACCCTGTCCCAGCCGTGTCCAAGTGTGCTCTTCATCTCCATTTCTCACTGTCCTGATGGTTTGAGTACAGCAGATGAAAGTTTACTGCACACCCTTCTTCCCCTCTTTCAGCGTCTAGGGCATGAGCAGCCCTGGGGACAGGTCCAGTGTACTGTGTGGGGCTCAGGGGACTGCAGGGGCTGTGGGAGTATGTGAGGCTGGTGACCTCCAAGTAACGGGGGGCTTATCAGGCCCTTCCTGGGGGCTTTGGAGTGAGCCAGCATTTGTCTGGCAAAGCTCCCTGCAGTGTCCACTGCAGGGCTGGGGGCATAGGAAGGTCCTATACAGAGCAGGACAGCACAGTGGAAATGAGCAAAGCTTTGTTTTACTCTGTTAACGACAAAGGCTTCCAGCTCTTAGGAGAAGCACAACCCAAGGTTTCAGCTGGCCAGAGGTTCAGCGGACCCTGTTGCCACAGATCTGTGGAGACAGGTTTTCAATTCAGGCTGTCATTTGTGTTTCACCAAGTGGAAACAAGAGATGTTTGATTGATTCCAGTTAAAATCCAGCATAATAAATGCATGCTTTGAAATGGCTGCAGCCTGCATCCTAGAGCTCTGCTACTCAGCATGTGAAAATCACACAGCCACACTTTGATGCATGCTGTTATTAGGTTTTGAGCTTATTTTTATCCAATAATTTTACTTTTAATTTCTTTTCATTACCAGTTGCAGAACAGTCTGGCAGCCCTGTAAAAATACCTGAGTGATGATGTGCAGCCCAGAGGGGACTTTTTGTGACTTCGGTAAGGGATTGACTCAAGAATGCAGGAAGAAAAATTCTTTCTGTTTTGCCTTCAGAGTATGTGTAGCTCCTCCAGTTTTATAACACTGAGCTTTTACTTAGAAATACCCACTTTAGCTTGAAACCAGAAACTCTGACAATGACAAATCCATTCACATCAGATATGATCTGTGAGGATAGAGTTGCAAGTTCCATTCCCATCTGCTGATAGAATTATCTCCATTGTGTCCTCATCCCTTATCTATCCCTCACAGCAACATTTTAAGTGGCTGTTTTTCCCCTCAGAAAGCCACAGCAGGGGGGATTATTTTAAGCTGCAATTGCAGAAGAAGCGCTGCCTTGTTTTCTTCCTCCTCCAAGGCCAGATCTGCCCCTGTTAGACATCTGCACTAAAGCTGGAGGCAATCTGGTCACTGATACCAGTGGAAGACCCTGCTCAGTCTTTCTCTAGTGGCTTCCCCATATTTTGGTATGGCTTAGAGTCCTTTTGGGGAATCACAGGTTCACATGTACTCCAGTGGGCTGATCTTAAATCAACTTGTTAACACTGTTCTCTTATGCTTGTGACATGCACGTGCTGCTTTTATCCATTGCCACATACTTCTATCCACCAT
This sequence comes from Vireo altiloquus, assembly GCA_013396875.1. Classification (NCBI taxonomy): domain Eukaryota; kingdom Metazoa; phylum Chordata; class Aves; order Passeriformes; family Vireonidae; genus Vireo; species Vireo altiloquus. The sequence goes on from VZRF01012833.1 coordinate 836,496, forward strand.
GGCTGAATTGTATTTGGAATGAGGAGCCAGAATACAGAACTGGTCACTATCTACATCACACCCAAGGCGAAGGTGGAGACAGGGGAATGCCAGAATTGCAAAGTCTGGGTAGTGACTCAGTCTAGAAACTGATTTTACCTTTATAGCTGTAGCTGTTATTTTGCTCTTAAGTCTTACTCCACTCTCTTCTGGGTTCAGAGAACATGTATTTGCCATTACTGGTTTTCATTTTGTGCTTTGACCTCTCCCTTTCCAAGTGTGTTTCTGTGTGAGATATTAGATGGGATCCTGTGATCATTTGTGTAAAATAGAGTCACAGAAGTTAGAGATAAAAATGTATGATACTGTTAATATACTTTATTTAATTCTACTTCAGTGTCTTTAATGGTCTACCTTTAAAAATATAATTTAAAACATTTTAGATTTTATTTTGATACTAAAAATAGCATGACTACTTTCTCACAAACTGCTGATGCTGGTCATATGAAATTAAAATCTGTGGACTGGTAAGGAAGCTAAAACACCATGCTAAAAACTCAGCTATATCTAGACATGTCTGCAAAGAGTATGAATGACATAAATAGTGTTGTGCAGAATGGGTGTGTGAATTAGGAGCCAGTATGGATTTTTCTGGGAGAGTTGTACAGTATCAGAATTTCAAATTCTGTTTTTAGACTGAATTGCTAAACAGTCAACATCTGAGAAGGACACAGAACAGAGCAACTGTGCAACATCTTGTCTTGTGTATGTTTTGTTATTTAGTTTTCTTTAGGTGCATTTCCTGCACACTCCTGTTAAAAGAACAAGGGAGTAACAGTATCTTCTGTCTTTGTGCAAGAAGTATGTATGCATGGGAATATGATGTTCACCCTTAGAGGCCGGATTATGCCAGCATGTGGAGGTGGAAAGCTCCCATTATTGAAGGAAAGGCTTTTTCTGTCCGCTAGAAATGAAGCAGAAGGGAGTTACTTTGTCAACGGAAGAGAAAGTTTCACTTCACTTCTGAAGAAGTTCATTGTTTCCCTATGTGGAGCTTGTTTTTCTTTCAGCATCATAATCTTTACAGTATTCTGCCAAATGGAGGAGCCTTCAACAGAGTCAATGATGAACCCCTATGTGCATGCCGAAGGGCAGAGTTGTACTTCTTTTTCTGAAGTACATCTATTTTGAATTAATATAGTGGATATTTTCCTCAGCAGAAAGCAGTGTCTGTGGTGTGGTTCTCTCTCACCCAAAACAGAGCGTAGGAAGGGGAAATATGGGAGGGTTAATGATGCTTTTTGCTAACTTAAAAAAGCCTCAGGAGTTAACAACAGCTGCTGTCCTTCTTTTCCCTCTTTGTGTGGCCAGGTTGGCATCCAGCGAGGACACTGTGACTGCCGGAAGCTGCAGTGTGGCACTGCGTGTATTTGACAAGCTGAGTCCGACACTCAGTGTGCAGAGTGTCAGTTTGTCAAATACCCCAAGTGAGGCACTGCTGAGCAACACCACGCCGAGGTTCCAGCCCTTTCCTCATGCTCTGGCAGGAGTCTTCCTCTCCAGGCTTGGCACCTCTCCAGAAACCCACTGAGGTATTGAACAACCCATCCCATTGTTCCAGAACACCTGACTGATCTTGTGCTGCCAGGTTTCCCTTCCACCCCAGTTTTGGAAGTGTCTGTCGGGGTATCCCTCCCAACAGTAAATCTGAGCAGAAGTGGTGCTGGTGCAACTCCTCTGCACTGTGAAGGCAGAGAATTGTGCCCTGGGTCCTGGTTCTTTGCATCCAAATACAATGCTGTTCTCTTACACAGCATTAACTAGCCAACTGTTAATTAAGCTCAACAAGGATCCTGGCAACTACAATCACAACATCGTGGGTAAAGGCAGCATTATCCATATCAAGAATCTTTCCTTGGCACAGGTAGGAATCTTTTTTATATGGAGCACAAACTAATGAGGCTGCTGATTAACTTCCCTCTGGCCCATTAGCCTGTGAAAAATGCATGTTTGCTCAATCTGTTTTAAATTAGGCCATGGAGTCCATTGCCCCTCCTGGGAGCCTTGCTGGTTGGAGAAGACTTCTTGTCTTTGGATGGTTATTCCTAATCAGCACTTGCAGCAAGGTTGCCTTTTCTACTATTTAATTAAAGTAATTCCCTCTAAATCATCCCACCTGAAGATGTAAAGATATGCTAAGTGTTTTCAATAACTGACTTGTAGCATTTCGGATATGTCAGGGTAGGGGAATGACAGGAGAAGCATTCAGCCCAGTTTGACAAATCAAACTATGAAAGCATTTGACATGGAAAACTCAGAAATAAAATAATCGGAAGACCCTACTGACTAGTTTTAGGACAGTACCACCAGCAAATTTTGCAATATTTGTGAGTATTAATAAACTTGAATACTAAGCTTTTGGGCTTTTTGTTTGTAACTATTTCTTAGTAAATATTTTGAAGAAGTTGGAGTTTGTACAAAGCTGGGACTCATGAATGTATATCACTGCCTAAGCAAATTGTGTTCTGCTTTTTTCTGTGAATAGCTTGTGCACTTCTGGACAAACATGGTCCAGAAGTGGTCCAGAAATGGCCCTACTCCTTATGACTCACACTCCCATGGTCTCTCTCAAGCACTTCCTCATGACTCACAGACATCACCCTGATCTTTATCACTGAGGTTAGCTTCAAAAGAGAGCAAGGTCTATAATTTCAGACTTTGCTTTGTCTCCTGTGTATCCTCCTCTCACCGTCTCCAGTGTATCCTCCACGAAGCAGACAACCATGTCAGCCCCAAGCCCTGCTGTCACTCAGACTTCAAGGTTTCAACAGACCCAACCTCCTTTGCACCACAGCTGACCAAGTGTTCATTTATGCCCTTCGTTCTTGTTTTCTCACGCATTTCAAATTTTTGCTTTCAGTAGTTTGCTCTCTGCTTTTTAGATAACTCTCCCCTTCAGCCTCCAGTTCCTTCCAGATGACTGGGGTGAAGGGGAAGAAAGTAAACCCCTTCCTCTCTGACAAGAACAAGCACCAAATTACAGTGGGACAAATTTCTCTGGGACTTCATCTCCCTCCTCCTTGCTCCTTAAAGTATGGTGCTAATTCAGTGGGTGTAAAAGCCAACAAGTCCCCTCCATGGGACAGGCACTGCAAAGGGAACTGCAACTCTCATGACACTGAACCGGCCACTTGAGATCGTGTGTTTTTGGGAGGCAATGTCCTTTCAGGGCAGAAGCTGAGCTTTTCCTTCTGTTCTGGAGCAGAGCTGGGGCTCAGCAGATGACCACTGGCTGAGTGACCAATGCAAGGAAAGGAGAAGTTTTCAGGTTTGATGGTGATGCAACACAGCAAAACTCTCTGTGACTTTCAGAAGAAAAGTGTTGTTGCCAACAGGTTTTACTACAAACATGGAAAACGTGCCAAAAGTAAAATAAAGAAATAATCACACACTTGCTGCACAGGGAAAAACACCTCGGCATTGGAGACAGGCTTCTTATGTTTCCTACTACTAGGAAACTAGTGTGACCCAAGTCCTTTTGCTGCCCTAACTAGAGGCAGTGACAACAGAGTATGTGGGGGTTGGTCCATCTGGAGCATCTGCTCCCCCTTTCTTAACTCCTGTTGCCTTCTTCCTCTGTAGCTTCTCCCAGGGTTCATGTCTTCTGAGGAAGGTATCCAGACCTCCTCAGAGCACATCAGTGCTGGGAGGAATCACAGGATTGAAAAATCATGGTGTTACATAGTGAATCTGGTGCTCAGAGCTTGTAACAGCAGGAAAACTTGCACAGAACACCAAGCTAATTGAAAATTAATGAGGATGGCATTTGGAGGGGAAAGGGGAGTGCCATGTCACGTGTTTTGGGCCTAGATCTGCTGAGATAACAATGGGGAAGCTGAGAAATTTTCAGTTCCCTTCCCACACAGTATTGACCTTGCACCATATGCTACTGCCCTGTGTGAGTGTGGCTGCAGCTCCCATTCCCCTCAACTCCTTTGTTCCGCAGCACCTCGGAACTGCTGACGCCAGCAGCTTCGGCAGCATAGGGTCTTCAGGGCTGGCTGCCATGGGTCCCATAGGGACAGACTGGACCCTGTCTGTCACCCTAGAGCACAGCCTGACACCCAGCACAGCCCTCCCTGCATGGCTGTCACCATGTTTGTGAAGCCCTCACAATATAGGCAGGAGATTTTTTTCTCTGATCTTGCCTACCTCATGTCCTGCAGAACCACCACTGTAATTCAGAGCAGTAAAGGTCAAAGTGTGGCTCTACACAGTGCTCAGGCCACAAACAGCAATGTGACCTTGCTGTTAGGCTGCTGACCTGAGAAGGGACGATCCATGGCAGCAGAGACGAGCCTTGCGGGTGAAGTCAGGGCCAAGCAGGAGGGTGTGGGTGACTTGAGCTCAGCTGCTTCCCCATGCTTTCCTTGCTGCACCCACTGATTTAATAAAACCCAGTAACACTTCTTACAAATTTGGTTTGCTAAAGCCAGGAGGCATTCCTCCTCCCTGCCAAGCCTGAGGACAAAGGGATGCTGGCAGGGAGGACAGAGTTGACAGCAGCACTCCAGTACAGGCAAGATGCAAATGATTAACAATGATGAGGCAAATCAGGCTGCTGAGTGACAGCATACTGTAGGGAATGTGCTGCAGCTGAAGGCAGGAACAGCATCCATATTGCACAATAGGTCAGCATTAGTAATCACACAGATTGACTTACATCCCACAGAATAAATTGGTGTCAACCTGTTGTATTCAGAGAGGTCCCTTAATCATTATCCAAATCCTTCAAATTTCTCTCAATTTTATTATGCCTCTGGCTCCCATACTGTAAAAATTAAATGCCAGCATTTCCTTCAACATCAGTTCTGGTTTTCCAGTAGAAAACCAGTGTGTGACAGTTCAGAGAGTCATTCCCTCTCTTTCCTGAGCACTGAGCTACATTCTGATAGCAAAAACAACATTCCTGGGACATTAACCTCTGTGGTTCCTTTACCAAACTGTAACAAAAAAAGAAGGACTCAAGGACAGGCAAGACGTACAACCAGTATTTGCTGAGCTGCAGAAGCCAGAGGATCTCCATTTCCAGCACAGTCTTGGTTCTTGCAGCCTGGGATGTCTTAACAGGAACACACATTGGAAAGTACCCCTTGCCAGTGTTACTGACTGACAGCATTGCACCCAGCCTGGAAATCCTGGATATTTTACAGGCTAAAGAATTTCACGTTCCCACTCCTTCAGATCCTCTCTTCCTAACCTTGGTCCTTCAGGTTGCTCAGAATGATTTGCTCTATAAAAGTGGGTAGACAAACAGTTGGCTGGGGGTTTCTGCTCCCACAGACAGGGCCTGGTCTGCCAAAGACCAAAAGTTTATGCAGCTTCTCTGGGTTAAAGCAAGCAGCGATAGCAGACCAGAGGGAGAACAGGAGGAAGAGTTTCCTTCTGTGAAGTTCACTATTCAGTACCTGGAGCCCTGCGTGGCTGCTCATGCGGAAAAGCCGGTACTCTACTAAATTCCTTCTATGTCATATTGTGATTCCATTGCAGTCACAAGGTTCTCATACTCGGGACTTTTCCTGTTTTTCATGGTGGTCTTTTCAGTGTTAGAGCATGTTTCCTTGTGTAGGCACTTAACAGGGACTTCCACCTCAGTGTGCAGCTGGGCGACATCTGCAGTGCTGCGGCTGGAACAAGAGAGACATGAGTGAGAGGGATGACCAAAGCAGATGGCACTTCATTTACACACTAGTCAGAGAGAAGATCTACCACATATTCTGTGATACAGAAAAATTAATGTTATTCTAGTGAGGGGCTGAGGGGCTTTGAAAGACACTAGAAAGTGATGTTAAAAGAATTACACACACAAAAAGAAGTACTGAACAGTTAATACTGGTACTATAAACTCTCATGGCATTATCATGTTTTACTCTTAAAGTTACCAGAAGACAGTCTGGCCTTTGGAAAGTAAATACCAGGAATAATTGGGAAAAATGGCTACAGATGGCTATGGTGTGTCTCTGAGTTGAAAAGCAGTACAAAGGTGCTGAAGACTGAGATGAGGACAGGGCAGAAGATGTGTTTGTATAATCACATGCTAATAGGAACTGTGCAAAGTAATACTTGGGCAAGCAGTAAGACATTTCTTATAGAGGAAGGCATATGTAGAGGGAACTTAAAGGAAGAGCTGAGAATTTATGTTCTTTGCTTTGTTAAATAATAGTGAGAATTTTCCACAGAGAACAGGTTTCCCATGGCATGTGCCAGGCACAGCAAAGGACCCAAAGTATCTTTCTGTTTTTCTACCATATTAAAGAACAGTCTGGCTATCTCCTGTGACCATGTGTTGAGTCCTCATGTTGCTAACTAAACTGCCGAGGTCCAGATCTTCCCTCTAAAAGGCAAATAAATCTTTGCTTTTCACTGAGCAAGAAGGCTTTTTAGGAGCAGACATCAGTACAGTGGCCTCAGTCTTAATGCTCCAAGTA
>VZRF01012833.1:843331-880510 GCA_013396875.1 Vireo altiloquus
AGGCTGCTCACCCTCCTTCCTCCGCCGCCGCCGCCACCAGCCCAGCCCCGCCGCCAGCAGCGCGCCCAGCGCGGCGCCGCCCAGCGCGGCCGCCGGCCCGTAGAGCAGCGGGGACGGTGCGACCCGCGGGGAACCTGCGGGGGGACAGCGCTGTCACTGCGGCCGGGGCACACGGGGGCCGGCCCCGCCGCACAGCCGGGAGCCGGCAGTCCCCCGCTGCTTTAGACGGCCTTTAAATCCTAACCGAAGGCGGGGCCGAGGCCACTTAGGAGCACTTCCCGGCAGTCACAGAACGCCGGGATGGTTTGGAAGGGATCTTAAAGCCCATTTCGTTCCACGCCCTGCCATGGGGAGGGACACCTTCCACCAACCAGGTTGCTCCAAGCCCCGTCCAACCTGGCCTTGAACGCTTCCAGGGGTGGGGCATCCCTGAGTGGACAGGCTGCAATCGCCCCCACCAAGAGGCGTGTGGGTGGGAGCCCGGAGCGCAGCTGCTGCCTGGATAATGCCTGGTATTTGGCATGCCGGGGTTTGTTCCCTTGCAGCCGTATCTGCCGCAAGCACAGCAACCAGATGTGGAGCTGGTCTGGGATGGTGTTTGCCACCCTGCCCTTGCCACTGCAAATCTGGTGAGACTCCAGATGAGACTTTCCAGAATGAGACTCCACTCACCCGTGTCTGTGAAAGGCCCAACTGGAGCAGTGTCCATCCTGGAGACCGGCATCGTTGGGACCAGATCTCTCAGTGGAGAATGGTGGATGCATAGCAGCCATACTGGGAGATGCCCTGGGCATTGGGAAAATGGGGTCTGCTCTGCCAGTGCTGGACTCGCCTATTATCCTGTGTGTGTCTTGCCAGCAGGCCTGGGGCAGCATTTGGCCCTCCTGTCCCCCTCCCTGACCATTGCTCCAAGGGTTCCTGGTGCATCATGCCTGGCTACAGCAGGGCCTGGGAATGCTTTGGCTTTGTCCTAGTGGCACTTGCCTAGATTTCCAGAGGACTCTTTCACTCCCTCTCTCCTATGGTGACTCCCTGCCCTGGGGGGCTTTGCCATCAACAGCTGCACCATAAATTCTCTGAGGTGTGGAAGCATGCGCCAGGTTTCTTGCCCCAGGTGACTTCCCACTAAAGCTTTGCAGCCTCAACAGTTCTGGTCCCAGAGGGATATCGAGGACATTTTCTTGATCCCCCCATCATCAGGCATACTCTCAAGCATGGAGGGTGCCAGCCTCTGGTGTTGCCTCTCTGGGTAACTATCAAGACACAATTCAAATACAGGATAGGTCTGATCTTACTATGGAAGAGCAAACTCCCTGCTTTGGTCTTCTCCTGCAACAGAGATGAGTAACCCTGGCCTGGGCACTCACCTGTCACTGTGAGCTCCATGTCACCCCTCTCACCTTGACCTGTGGTTGAGTGGTGTCCTCCCGTGGTTCCCACATTCCTCGGCAAGGCTGCTGTGGTTGTGGGCAGATCTGCAAAGCAAGGGGGAGGGAGAAGCTTACACAGGGGTTTGACCATGTTGGTGATGCTGCTGTGATACAGAATTCTCCACAGGAGGGATAGGAACAGGAGGAAGTAGCCCCCATCCAGCTGACATCCCCTACCCAGGGGGGTGCTGTGCTAGCAGCGTTAGCCAGTGTCTGCAGCACTGAGCCCTGTTCCCGTGCTGTTCCCTCCAATGTGCGACTGCTATGAAAAGCACCACAGGGCTTCAGCCACAGCTTCGTGCCCCGGGAGCTCAGCAGGCTCTGCCTCTTTCACAGGCTGCTGTGTGGCATCTGTGCTTGCCTCTGCCATCAGGGGCTTCACAGCTCTGCTGATCAGGTAACCAGCCAAGAAAAGCTGTAAGTTTTCCACCAGGCACCCATCACAGAATCATTTAGATTGAAAAAGGCCTCTGAGGCCATTGCGTCCAACCTGTCACACATCATCCTGCAGATCCTGGAGGTGTCAGAGCCTGGTGTGTGTGAAGTACAATGTGTCTCCTTGAGACACGCAGCTGGTTGTGCAGAGCAAAGGCCAGTTTGGTTTGTTCCCCCACTGCATTACCACTCACTTGTTCCTCGTTCTCCAAATGTAGCCCTGACTCCTTGTCTAAACTTGCCAAACTGCAGTGGGCAGCATTACAGAGCCAGGGAGAACTTCAAAAAACCCACAGAGGAATAAATAAATGTTTGAAGTAGAAACCCTCTTTTGCCTCAGAAAAGAGCAGTTCCTCAGAGAGGAGGAAATTGAATACAGGAAATAAAGAAGAACACTGACAGGAGCCAGCGGGGAGGAGCGTGTCAGAATACTGAAGGCATTTGGCATTTCCTTCTCTCCGGGAGGGGAAGTAGGATGGTGTTCCTTTGCACTGCAGAAGGTCGTTCTCTTCCGAGCTGTGGCTGTGGACACTCACCTGTCACCGTCAGCTGCACAGCATCGCTGCGCTGCACGGCTCCAGCCCCAGCCCTGTTCTCTGCCTCGCAGAAGTACGTGCCGCTGTCAGAGAGCCGCAGGCTGTGCCACACCAGCTCAGCCCCGCTGCTCAGGAACCCGGCTTTCCCTGCCGGGGCGCTCCGGAACCAGCGGTAGCTGATGGGAGGGGACCCGCTGGCCTCGCAGGTCAGGCTGGTGCTGGCTCCGGCCGGGACCGTGAGCCCCAGCTCTCCGGCTCTGATGATGGGCTTGGTGGCTGCCACTGGAAGACAAAGCAGAGGGGCCCAGGTCACAGAGCCCTGGCTGTGGTGGGGATGGTCCCCCCGCCACAGCAGTTCTCTCTCTTGCTGTCGGTGCCTTCCCAGGAGGAACCACCTCACCTCTCACTTCACCTCCCTGCACAGGATGAGTTCAGGTCACCTGTGTGTTAATCCAGGTTACACCGCTGCGCTGACCCCCTATCACAAAGTCCTGTTCTCTAGGGTGTGTGGCCCCCTTGCAGAAAGACTGTTAATTCTAGCACACACTGAGGATGCTCAGGAAGGGGAGAAGGCAGACTTGGCTCACACAACACCCACTTGCTACATGAACCACAGAGACATTGGCTGCCTGCTCAGAACCAGACCTGGATGTTATCTCAAACATCATGGGTTCAAGTGGCTCATCAATAGATCCAGCTTGGGCTGTACACTAACTGGCTCCCTTCCCTAGTTCATTCATGCACCTCCATGTGTTGAGAGCAAGGGAGGCAGATGCTTCAACCCCCAACCTAGATGGGCCAGACAATGTGGTGTGAAAGACTATTCCCACCAACGCTCATCCCCCTACCTTCTTTTGGTTTAACCTGGCTGCACGAGAGCAGGGCTTTGTTGTTGGATTTACCTTTGACAACTTTAACTGTAGTGGTCACTTCTCTTGTTATCAAACTGTTATCTGTAGACCTCCAGATGACTTGACAGGTGTAGTGTGCACTGTCAGGCATTTCAAGGTTCTCAATGAGGAGTGAGGCATTCCCTGGGCTCTGCTTTGGGATGCTGACTCGGCCTCGGAATTTAGACAGCAAGATGTGGTCACCAGAATCATCCCTCCGGATGATGGTAGAGATGCTAGAGTCCCGCTCCACACTCCAGCTAAGCGTTTCCTGTGTGAAACCTTCTGAAGGCACATAGGTACATGGTATAGTGATGGATCCCATCCATGTGCCCGTGACCTGGTGGACACCTGACAGATCCAGGAGGGCTGCAGGGAACAGCAGTGGAAGGGAAGAAGTCAGAATGCAGCAGAAGAGGGAAATGTCCTCCAGATAGACTCACCAGGCAGTAGATGCCAGCATGTGGCCAGGTCTCAGATGTGCTGTAGACCACAGCCACTAAGCCAGTTCACATCATCGAGCATTGGGAAGTGAACAGCTGCCTTGACCTCATGTCTATTTTTATTGTGTCTGTCTCTGAGCACTTGCCGGTTCTTAATTCTTTCTCAGTACAGAGAGGCTCATTGTGGGCAGGACCATTTAGGGATATTCCCTGCAGTATTTGACCTGGAATAGGAATGGTGGACCAAAGCCAGTCCTTTTGTTTTAGCCTTGGAAAACTTCAAACCTGACCCAGATCAGCACTCTGCCAAGCATTCAGGTAGGCACAGGAGAAGAGCGGGCAGTTTTTCTCGACACATTCTCCCTGTTTCTCCAGCTGTCTGCCCATGGATCCCACAGCTCCTCTGGGAAGTGCCTCTTTTAAGTAGCAAATCACCTGAATTTCATTTGACTTGGCTCACTTCTCCCCATACCCCTTAGTCTTCTCCCCTTTCCCCTGCCCGGAAAGACACTAGTTACATTCAGCAGCTTTAACTCACAAGAAGTTCTTTGAGAGGCAGATCCCAGACAAGTGGTTTTTTATGATGAAACTGGGAATATATTTCAACCCATTTTTCTAAATGTCAGGAGTAGCCCTGTGATTTGTATACAACTTTTAAGAGCATTTTTCTCCTGTTTCCCAAAACTTTGCTGCTGCCAGTGTCATACATGCCCTGAGAAAGGGTATATTCAGTCAGGGGCACAGGAACTGAAGCCAAGGTTCCAGTCTCAGCTTTCCTAACACAACCAGAGAGTCACTAGATAGGAGAGACCAAGGGGAATCCAATGTGCCAGCACCTGGTCTCACAATTACAGGTCCTCTTCTTCCCAGGGCCATGCTAACAGAACAATGAGGATGCGTTATTAAATTCTATTAGAATGCATATTCCAGCTTCACCAAGACTGTTTTGAGAGCTGGCACACCAGAGTGGGTCCTTGCCAAGGGTCTCAAAAAACTATTCTGTTCTTGCCTTGGGGCAGGGAACCCGATTTGCCCGATACTGCCCCATTTGCTGCACTCTTGAAAGCACCTTGTATCTGATGCCAAAGGAGACTCATGAATTCTCAGGCTCTGTGGTTAATGCAATAAGCTGAAGACATTCTGCACTTGTCAATTTTAAAAAAAGATGCTATAATTCACAAGATTTTCCCTAGCCGCTTAGTACTCTGCATTTTGTTCTTATACATTGAAGCATTTACTCACCGTTGCAGCTGATGAAAGTCATCACAAACACCACTATCCGCCCAACTTCTCCCATTCTCCCAGAACTGCAGGTCTGTCCTCCTTTCCTCAAGAGACCCCCACCCTCCTGGGACTAAACTTCAAGTGAAGAACACTTCCCTTTATTCTGCCCTTTGTCATCTAGGATCCTCTTTCTGAAACATCACGAGTCCATTTCACTGCTGAGTTAGGTGAAGGGTGAAGGAAGGAGAAAGGCTGTATGGATTTTTCCAGTCCCATTCCCTGTCCCATCCACTTCTCTTGATGCAGCCCAGGATCCAATTGCCTTTCTGAGCAGCAAGTGCCCATTGCCAGGTCATGTTGAGCATCACAGACTCTCTCAGCACACATTTCTGCTGCAATAGTCCAGTTCATGGGCAAAAGCCACCATGTTTCATGCTCTGGAACCACACACTGTTTGCCAAGGAGGTGACTTATGACTGGCAGCCAAGGGACATTCTGAATGTGCTCTGTAGGGTACCTTTAAAAGTACTTCTAAGAATTACCTAGGTGTGATGCACTGGATTGATCTGTGCTTACTAATTATTATCAAAAGGAGAAGGATTTACAGAAAGGTAACAATCATGCATAAAAGCAAATCTACTGACCTAGTTAATTCTGTTGTAGGCATTTAATGAGTCAGTAGAGCAGCTTTTTGGGATTTATTCAATAGCCATGCCTTAGCATATGGTTCTAACAGCTGCACCAGGAAAAGACTATCTTTGAGCAGGAGGCAGATGTATCTGAGGGACAGGGAGCTGTTTTCTACTGGAGCTGGGACAGAAAGGTGAATGAGATCGTTTTGCCACAGCCTCATCCTATCACAACAGATACCTGTCTGCTTGGGCTGAACCATTCGCCTTGCAGCTGAATCCATCTCTGGAAGTGCTGCTCCATGTTAGTGACAGCTTATTTCCTCTCTGCTGGGGTAATGAGAGCTGGACATTGTCTTCATTTTCCCACAGTCAGTAAGCTAATGAAGAGTGGCATGGATCTCATTTCAGTCCCAGGCAGAGGCATGCCCACCTGTGGGGTCCTTGCTGACTGTGACTGCGGCTGAGCCCTGCCGATTGCTGTGGTGGAACTTGTCTGAAGCAAAAAGCTAAATGTCATGTTGCAAGACCTGGTGCAACAAATTCAACCAGGGCTCCAGGCCGAGAGCCACCACCAGCTGCCATCCTGCTGAGGAAGATGATGGGGGCAGCAGCGCCTGTTCTTGCAAAGCATGTCTATATAAGACATTAAAACTTGTTTTTTGCTGACTTTTCTTCTTGACATCTTTGCTGCAGCTACCAGTGGGGTACCAGTGCACATGGCCTGTATCCATCTGCCCATGCTGCCCCGAGGAGCTTTTAACAATGTTTGAGTCCTGCCTAAAAGCAAGCGAACAAAAACAAAAAAGCACTTGTTAAAATTGTTGGCTATGTTACTCAAAGAGGGAAATGTGTCTATTTTCATAGGGATGATTAAAATCCAACCTTTTCCACACCCTGGTCCATGACTGGCAATAGAACCTTTTCTTGAACAGTCTCCTATGCAAAACAGTTTAGGAGAAGCTGGGTTTTGGGGAACATGCCCTGGAAGAAGTTGAAAACCCAAGATTAAACTGCTGATAGGATTATTTTTTGAACCGGACATGCAATACTTCCTGAGGCTCTAATTATACAGGATTAAAAAAAATGACTATTTAACTAAAGCAGACATGAAGAACTGTAGTTCCCCAAATGTGATGTATATGACGTCTTTCTCACCCTGGACACAGACGTATCTCCCTGAGTCACAGAGTCAGCCCATTTCTTCCTTACTGAAGGGACTCCTCACAGTTTTGAATCTGAACACAAGAAGAAAAAGCCTTCAGTGTCTCAGGCATGATGGCTAGCCACCTGGTTTATTAAAATGTAGTATTTTATTCCAATGTCTCTGCTCTGGGTTGAACTTGCTGCTCTCTCCCACGCAGTGCTGCAGGTAAGGCATCCTGCAGCCTGTCCCCCCCAGTACCCACCTTCCTCCCACACACAGGACAGGACACTCTCTCAAGCATCATTTCTTCAAGTACCACAGCTCTGGCACTCTTTGTTCTGCAGTTTCTGCTACTCATCTTGGGCTAACTGGAGGTGACACAGTAAAGTCCCCATGGCCCCCAACCTGTGCACAAATGGTCCCTCAGACCCTGTTCATAGAGACCGGCTCTGCTGAACCTGCATCATACTTTCATGTTCTGACAAAGTCTGCCAGTGGCCAGAGAAGTTTGCCACCATTTTTCTGGTGATAAAATAAGATTCTTAGTGTTCAAGGAGGTGAAATTCAGAACCCAGCTCTGAGCAAATCACCAAAAAGTAGATAACCGAAGAAGAAAGGTCTCAAAGTGCTCTTTTTGAAGCAAATGCACTCTAAAAAGAAGCAATTTTTATTTGAGACTTTATTGTTTGGTCCAGCCATAGCTAACTCATAGATCTGACTCAACAAACTGTATTTTAGTGAGTACTTTTAGGATGTCCCACAGAAGCTGATTGTGTGATCTCCCTCAGCCATTTACACCACAGTTCTGCCACATCAGATAATCATATAGTCAGTCATCAAAACATGACCTTGTTCCACTTAAAAAACCAGAAATTAACCTAAATTAGCATTTCCCTTAAAGCTTGTGTGACAGAAACATGATGTCCAAATGCTCTTTCTAAAAAAATTCACTTCCTTTCCCAGGAATTCTCAGGTCAATGACATTAGTTCTGAGTTGCTATTAGCTTGGCCAAATCCTTGTAAACACCTCCTGACACCAGGAAAGCGACTGATATGTACAATGTCTTCTGAGTACTCTTTTCTTTCCAGGTGCTGCAGGTGGGCTGCACATACCCAGCCATCAGAACGACAGAGATGTCCCCTTACATGCGGTTACCACACACACCAGCTGCTGGTGCTTGCTGTAGTCTCATCACTATCTGATGCTGGCTTTTGTCAGGCCTCCCAGTTCCTCCTCCCAGCGCTCTGTAGAGGCTGGCTGAGCTCTGGGTTTGGTAAACAAAACTGCTGGTCCAGGATGACCTGCTGTGACTTCAGCTCATCCTCTGGCCTGCCACTGCACAGGGTGCACGGCAGCTGCCCTTCTGTCCATGTACACCCCATACCAAGTCAGTATCTGGACCCTGTCCAGCTGTCCCACAGTGCATGCAGACACAAAACACATGGAGACCATAATTCATGGATTTATTTTCAGTTTCATGGGCTTGCCTTACAATAGCTGTATTTAATATCAACAACTCCTCGTGCTGGCTGTCTAGCCAGGACAACACTACTGTTTATCCACGTTGGTAGGGCTGCATCGCCAGTGGCTTTGCAGTGCAGCTGGAATTGAGTGATTTTGGGGCAAGCTGTGGGATTCCTGGCAGCCATTACTCATGGGGTCTCAGCTGTGAGAGCTCAGACCACAATGTGACTGACCACCCTGTCCCTAAGTGGGGAAGCCCTTTGTCTCTGCACCTCTGCCTTCCCTCGGCGCTCCCTTCTCCTCAGGCTGGAGCTCTGGCCACATCATGATGCCTCAGATGAAGCACACTGTAGGTCATTTCAGGTGGCCAGAGCATTCAGGCTGAGCTCAGCTCCAGCACCTGCCACATTCCCTTCCCACCTCCTCTGACCTCACACATGCAGAAACACATACTCACACCTATTTTCTCCACATCTAGAATAAGTTGCATGTACATGTTGGCAGTTTTCTCCATGGCAGCACCAGCAGCTGCCATGTATTCCCTTTTCATTCAGAAATCAAGATCTCCCCGCCCTTGATTTTTAAGTACATTCTTAACAAAGACAAGTAAAACTTTTAGCACAGGAACATGCAGGAAGAAATATAAGGTCACTGATAAGTGCCTGGAAATTGTGCCTTGTGGTTTATCTATTTTGATGATTTTTTTAAATCATTCCTTCCTCTAATTTCCCACTAGACCTCTGCCTCTCAGCCCCAGGTGAGCAGCACTGTGTTCCACATTTATTTCTGTGTTGTGTACAAAGAAGTACTTCTCCCTGCCCTTTGAAAATGCTACCAGACAATTATCACTAATTTCTGCATCCTTTTCAAAGAAGTTGTAAACAAAGAGCCCCTTCACCTTCTCATCCCTGACCCCCCTGAACACACTTTGCTCATTTGTTTCTTCTCTTTTTTTCCAAGAGACTGTTTGCACAGATGTGGTTTTGTACCAGTAATTATGCTTTACAATATTTCTCAGTAACTTTTCTTGCTCTGCTAAACCGAAGATGAGGCCAACATGCCTACATAAGGTTCCAACATTCCATGGGTTTTACAGTACCACAATCCTTTTTTTTTTTTTTTTTTGACTGGAATACCTTTCCATTAGTACCTCACACTCCCTTTGAATTCTGGTGAGTTTTGAACTGATGCTCAGAGACCTGCAGATGCAGAGCTGTCCTGAGTGTGAGCAGCACAGCTAGGGGTCCATTAATCCTGTGCCACCAATGTCCCACACATCCCTCAGGTCACTTCCTCTGTTTTACATCTGTCTGCATGGCTTTTAATGGAACACAGTATTGCCCTGTTCATTATAAAAAGGTTCTTCCATAACTCTGCATGACAGACTTACTCAGGGCAGTAGAAATTACTCATAACTTATCCGTCAGGCCTTTTAAGCTGGGAGGAAAGTTCTTCTTGAGTATCTACTAAGGAGCTGTGGGTGGCTTGCTGGCATTCCAAAATTAGCCAGTTGTGAAGAAATACACACACCAAAATATGTGAGGCATATGTAAGCAATCCTACCCCAAATTTATGGAACAGTATCTAATTTCTTTCAAATATCCATCATGCTTTTAAAGAGAGAACAGAGAATGTGAGCTGAGAAAGAATGAGCCTGGTTGCAGTATCAGAACCACCTAGAGCTATGGCCAGTGTGCCTAGACCTTGCTGCAGTGCTGTGGAGAGGGATCGAGGGTAGCACAAGCATGGGCCATTCCTGATTCTTGCACTGCTTCTCCTAGTATGGCAGGCTCCTGAGTTTCTCTTGGCTTTAATCTGCCTTTTGGTGTTTCAGTGTAAGGTCTCTCTTACATTAAAACCTGTGCAGCATCAGGTGGGCAGGAGAAGAACCATCAATTCCCAAGCCAGCCATAGCCTGCCCTGCTCACCCACAGGGATGGGGATGCTGAGCAGCCCTTGGTCCTGGCTCTCCTCCCACCACATGAAGGCTGGAAACATTGATCTTTTTGGCCATCAAAAGCAGTAAGTTTAGTACAGTGCTCCTAGTCTGGGATCTGCATGCTGCAGTTTTCAAAGGGCCTTCTTGGATAGAGGTGGTTAAAGGGAATCAAGGAAAACAAAATCAGAAGTTCTATGCAGGAGTCTGAAGTTCCTGACGAGTCTGCATTTTCACTGCAGGGATTGTGAAGGGAGGACAACCACTGATTGTCCAACCTGTCAGGGGCAAAAGTGAAAAGAAAGAGATGTATTTTGTCTGAGTGAAGGTGCTACTCAGGACTGGTATCTGCAGAGCATTCTTGGTTCTCAGGAAGTGTCCCCTACTTCATACTCAGATTCGTGAGGGTTTCCAGCACAGTCAGACACATTCTTATTTACTTTAGAGATTTTGTTTTCCCTGGGCTCCATTGCATAGTTGTTTTCAGTTGAAGAGATGGGTTCCTCATAGTGACCTGTGCTATCACGGCTTTAAGAAGTTGCTGCTCTCACGTTATGGCTGAAATTGAAATGCAAGAAGAGTAACAGTCAGAATAAACAAAGCATCTTCCAACCATCAGGATTTTGACCAATATTATGGTCTGACTCAAACTCATATAAACCTGGGCCATTGGACTATGGCAATATTCTTAAGGAGAGAATCTTGTCCTTTGCTTTCTGGTGGCAGAAAAACCTTGGGCATTGCAGCAGCATTGCTTCCAACCCAGAGAAAGTTTCCAGGGAGAGGCAGTAAAGGGTGTGCAAGTAATGAAAGGATTACCACCATTTCTTGCACTGGCAAAATCAGATAATTGCTGAAGATAAATTAAATATTTATAAAAAATATTGGAGGAAGGGTAGATTGAGAACTGAAAGCAGCCCACATCCACCATCTCTCTTATGGTATCTAATATTTTTTAATGAAGGTAAATCCTCTAAGGAGAAATGTCATCACAGCATTTGTTCCGTTGCTCAGGGTTCAACTGTAACTTAAACTGCTGCCTTGCCCACTGCTAGGGAAGCCTAGCCCTGGGATGCTGGCACATCCCACTGTAATACTCAACTCAGCAGCACTTTAATTTATACCTAGAGAAGTGGTCTTCTTCATAAATTTTGACTGGATTATCAGGCTTTTCAGTAAAACTTCCACAGGTTACAAGTAGATTAGGATGTGAAACCCAAATTTAGAAATAGCTGTAACTTCCTGCCACAGCTATGGTTAGAAGAAGCAAATTCAGCCATGGATGTTTTGAGGATAAATCAGAGTATAACCAGTGGTCTCTAGAAGAGACCACTTTTCTCTTTTCTTTGCATTTGAAAAAACACGGTGAATTTAGCCTTGGAAAAACACAGAGAATTTAGCCTTGGCAATCATCTTCAGTAACCCTTCCTGGGCTCAGAAGTTAATAAGCAGCTCTTGCTCACTCTTCCAATTCTGATATTACCATGAAAAAGATCTTTCTTCCCACCTTCTGTGTTGCTGTGCGAGGCCCACAAGCTATCCTACAATGTGCTCTTGATCTAACTGTAAATCTCTTCAACCAGACTGCTTAAGGGGCTTTTCATCATGACAGCTAATAGCAGTGCTTTTTATTTCTGCTCTGATACAGCCCCCCAGGACTCAACAAGGCACCAGATAAAGGGTTATACTCACAATCTTACATCATAGGTTTGAGCTGGAAAAGAAAAATCAGAATTTGTGTCAATAATTTGCATTTACCTTCTTAAAAAAAGAATTTTTTTGTTTATCTTCTTGGTATAAGAAAATTCCCTCTGAAGATAGAACAAAAATAACGGCCTTGGATATCATGTCAGGTGGGTGATGACTCAGTTTCCCAGGATTCAGTCCAAGAAAACAAAAACAACCCAGCTGTCATACAACTGAGTCAAAATAACCAGCCCAATGTCAAAGATGAGGTTAGAAACTAGAAGTTCACAGTTTCCCCAGTTTCCCTATTCATTAGAAGTTCAATAAAGAACAGTTTTGAAAGTGGTTATTCTGGATTCCTTAAAAAAATAAAAGATAAAAATAAGAAAAATAGCAAAAGAAATATCTGACAATTATTATTAATTGGTAGCATGGAGTCATAGGAAGGTCACTAGAGAAACAAAGGAGAAAATGAAGTCTGTGGGATCTCAAACCCCAAAGCACACCTGTGTGCCCACAGCTGAGCACAGCTGGTGAGGAGGGGGTTCCAAGGAAGATTTGGTCAGGGGGATTTCTGCTGGCAGTGCAAGAGAGACAGAGACATTCAGTGAATATGTTCTGTGACTAAAGACCAGAGAGGAAACAAATTTATATGAAACAGGGAGAATTGACAGTTCTTCATAAGTTCTTGGCACTTCCCTCTGGGTGCCAACTATGGGAACTATTGAGCAGCAACTGGTGCCAAAGGCATTTCCCAGCAGCAGGATGGGATAAACCCTCTGTCAGAGACTTAAAGGTTTGGAACTATGAGCCTGGCCAAGAAGGTGAGTCTGAGCCCTGGGATGTCTGTGAGGAGCAGTGAGAAACAGCCATCCTAAGGCTCTGTGGCAGAGCAAGCCATGCATCTTGGGATGGGCTGCAGGGCAGGGACTGAGCTGCCCCGGAGACAGCGCAGGGATGGGAGTGTGCAGCTCGGGAGCACTAGGGCCACTGCTGCCTCAATGGGTGATGCCTGAAAGGCCCTCCTGACTGCAAGGACTTCCCTGCCCCTTTGGATGTCCCACCATCTGCGTCAGTCCACGCATCTCATCTGCCTGTATGATGCAGGTACCAGAGCTGCAACTGCTGGCTGCGAGCACTGCTCCAGGTCTCAAAACCCATCAAAGGTAAGACCATGCTGGGCATGCATAAAACATTCAGGTTTTTCAGAACATTCCACTCACCTTCTTTGGGCTTTCTAACAAAAATGATAAGAGAGATGATAAGGAAAACCACAGCACCACACACCACAGCAATCAGGATGACCAGGTACAGGGACAAGCCAGTCCTCTGGAAATCTGAAGTGATACAACAGAGGACTTTAAGACAGAGAAGTCCTCCTGGGTGACAGCAGCAGTAGTTACATGACATTTACCATATCTCTGGGGACAGCAACAGCCAGCCCTGCCTGACCACGTAGGGCTGTGTTCCTGCAGAGCCGTGTCCCCAGAGACCCTTTTTCCTGCCACTCTGAGTGGGTGTTGTGTGACTCAGCATTCTGTGTATACCTCACCAAAAGGCCACAGCCATACTGACAGTGCCCATCCCATAATGCTGAAATAACAGGGATGTGAGCTGGGCAGGATAACTGCACTGCATATCATGAAATAAAGCTTTCCATTCAAAGGTGCTGCTCAGTTCTGTTTGGAAAGTGTCTAAACCTGCCACAATGCTGTGAAGCTGAAAGATGTGTAGACCTGCTCAAGGCACACATTGAGGTTTTTCTGCTGTTCCAGCTTTGACACTCTAAGATAAAAAATGGACGAGCTGCTCAGGAACACAGCAGCAACTCTGTGTGCCCCATATATCAACTTTTTTTTTTTTTTTTCATTCTTCCATAAAAACATCCAGAGCCTTAAAAGAGTCACCATGAATCATCTGGGTCCTTTGAGAATAGCCATTAATGCAATTAGCAGCTAAAAAGGCAGAATACTAATTTTGAAGCTAAAGTTCCTGACTACAGAGCTTCTGGTTTGGGTCCTTAATCTTTTTCTCAGCTTGGTTTTGTTCTTACTTACCACGAATTGTATCATTCTTCCCTGGATATTCCTCAACACTCTCGGAAGTTGTTGCCGTTATGGGAAGATCTGCAAAATAAACATGAGTGAAAGGCTGACATGCATTTCCAGCCCTCATTTTAGCACCAGGAGATCTAGGATTAGAGCTGTAGGATCAGAAGAGAATGCCTCCATCCCCTTTACAAGGCAGTGAAAATAGGCAAACTGCAGAAATGAGCACTATGTATACAATATACTATAGAGTACATGTAGTACCATACAGTCACTGGATGGATACTATATATAGTATTATACACATTATACATGTATACACAAACTACATATACACACAGCAGATATGTATGTGTATTTGTATGTCTCTACACACACACCTGCAGTAGTGGTGGAGCCCCATGGAGTCCAGGAGATTCCTGAGGTACCTCTGGACACTAGCTCTGTTTGTGTTTTTTCTGCAAGAACAATCAACAGCTGTCAACATTTTTCCTCAGCTTCTGGTGACAGACACCAGCTTCTACAATTCCCATGTGATTGCATAGATCCAAGCAAAATATAATCCAAACACAGAAGGTTTACACAAGCAGACCTACTCTAGACCAGGCCTAAATTCCCACATCCCACAAAAACAAATGGGAAATCACAAGCCCTTCCTCAAAACTGCTGTCCCTGGTCAGGTACATGTTTTCAATCAGGTCTGAAGCAGCTTTTGCATCTATCGTGTCTGCCATTGGAGACACCAGATCTGCCTCCCCTCAGTAGCTTCTATTCAGGATCAGATAACAAGCAAAAAAGCCCTTTAGAAAAGAACCAAACCCAGAACATCCCATCCTATATGCTCTGCAACTTAGGAAATGGCATTTTCAGCAGTTCTAAGATACGTACAGTCTCTCCCACAGAAGCACAAAGTGTTAGTAAGCAAAAAGCCGTCCATGGAATGGAATGGAAGGAAGATCTGCTTTCAGAAACATGAGGGTCAAAAACTGAGGCATATGGACTGGAAATCAATACTGTCAAGACTCTGTTCCCCAGCAATAAAACCACTGCCAAGCACTGCCCCAACACCCCATCCTTGCCATCAGCTGTCAACCCTCTCACCCTGACCTGTGGTTGAGTGGTGTCCTCCCGTGGTTCCCACATTCCTCCGCAAGGCTGCTGTTGTTGTGGGCAGATCTGCAAAGCAAGGGGGAGGGAGAAGCTTACACAGGGGTTTGACCATGTTGGTGATGCTGCTGTGATACGGAATTCTCCACAGGAGGGATAGGAACAGGAGAAAGTAGCCCCCATCCAGCTGACATCCCCTACCCAGGGGGGTGCTGTGCTAGCAGCGTTAGCCAGTGTCTGCAGCACTGAGCCCTGTTCCCGTGCTGTTCCCTCCAATGTGCGACTGCTGTGAAAAGCACCACAGGGCTTCAGCCACAGCTTCGTGCCCCGGGAGCTCAGCAGGCTCTGCCTCTTTCACAAGCCGCTGTGTGGTACCTGTGCTTGCCTCTGCCATCAGGGGCTTCACAGCTCTGCTGATCAGGTAACCAGCCAAGAAAAGCTGCAAGTTTTCCACCAGGCACCCATCACAGAATCATTTAGATTGAAAAAGGCCTCTGAGGCCATTGCGTCCAACCTGTCACACATCATCCTGCAGATCCTGGAGGTGTCAGAGCCTGGTGTGTGTGAAGTACAATGTGTCTCCTTGAGACACGCAGCTGGTTGTGCAGAGCAAAGGCCAGTTTGGTTTGTTCCCCCACTGCATTACCACTCACTTGTTCCTCGTTCTCCAAATGTAGCCCTGACTCCTTGTCTAAACTTGCCAAACTGCAGTGGGCAGCATTACAGAGCCAGGGAGAACTTCAAAAAACCCACAGAGGAATAAATAAATGTTTGAAGTAGAAACCCTCTTTTGCCTCAGAAAAGAGCAGTTCCTCAGAGAGGAGGAAATTGAATACAGGAAATAAAGAAGAACACTGACAGGAGCCAGCGGGGAGGAGCGTGTCAGAATACTGAAGGCATTTGGCATTTCCTTCTCTCCGGGAGGGGAAGTAGGATGGTGTTCCTTTGCACTGCAGAAGGTCGTTCTCTTCCGAGCTGTGGCTGTGGACACTCACCTGTCACCGTCAGCTGCACAGCATCGCTGCGCTGCACGGCTCCAGCCCCAGCCCTGTTCTCTGCCTCGCAGAAGTACGTGCCGCTGTCAGAGAGCCGCAGGCTGTGCCACACCAGCTCAGCCCCGCTGCTCAGGAACCCGGCTTTCCCTGCCGGGGCGCTCCGGAACCAGCGGTAGCTGATGGGAGGGGACCCGCTGGCCTCGCAGGTCAGGCTGGTGCTGGCTCCGGCCGGGACCGTGAGCCCCAGCTCTCCGGCTCTGATGATGGGCTTGGTGGCTGCCACTGGAAGACAAAGCAGAGGGGCCCAGGTCACAGAGCCCTGGTTGTGGTGGGGATGGTCCCCCTGCCACAGCAGTTCTCTCTCTTGCTGTCGGTGCCTTCCCAGGAGGAACCACCTCACCTCTCACTTCACCTCTCTGCAGCTCCCTGAGGATGATCTCAGCTGTGCTGCCCGAGGCACTGGTGTCCTACTCTCAGGGCTAATGATATATCTCTGTGCCTCTATAAACCCCCTATACTGGTCAGAGGGAGAGCAAGCACATGCTGGTGAAATTTAGTCAAAAAACAGCCGTGCTATATCCCTGGGACTTCCTTACTGCTGCACGCCCCTGAGAAACATCGAGCCATTGGCTACAGATAGAGCCAGGGATGAACGGGTAATTGAGGAGCCACAGGTCCTCCCTCAGCTGCAGGGTGCTGTGTCCTGGGCAGAATCTCTCTCTGATCTATTTGCTGCTTCTTCCTGGAGGCTGACTGATCAACACAATGCTTCTGCATGGTTCAATATGTGGTCACTTCCTGCCTGCTCTCTCCAATTCCCAAAAGCCTTCCTGAGCCAAGCCTTCCCCTCCTGAACAACCTCCTTCTTGAATTTACCTTTAACAACCTCCAGTTCGGTGGTGATCTCCTTTGCTATCAGGCTGTTGTTGCTGTCTCTCCAGGTGACCTGGCAAGTGTAGGTTCCTCTGTCAGAGACCTCCAGGTTATGGATGAGGAGAGACACATTTCCTGGGGCATCCTTCGGGATGCTGACTCTGCCCCTGTACTCTGACAGGAGAACATGGTCACCAGAGCCATCCCTCCGAAAGAAGGTGCCTGAACCCTTGTCATGTGCCACAGTCCAAGTGAGGGTTTGCTGCACGAGGTCCTCCACAGGCACATAGGCACAAGGCAGAGTGATAGACCCCTTCCAGACACCTCTGATCCCACTGGGGCCGCTCAGGTCTAGAAAAGCTGCAGGAAGAAAGGACAATGAAAATTAAACCACAAAGCAGCCGAGGTGAAGGCAGCTCCCAGGTGGTAAAGCCTGAGCATTGGCAAAGAGAACCCACCAAATGAGAAGCACAGGCAGGAAGTGGGGATGATAAGGGATGAGCTGCTCAGGGGTGGGTTAACCAAAAATCCATGTGGCATGGGGCAGATGGACCAGAAGTGGCTGATGGCCAGGGACACTGACTCCTGCCAAGCGTGCAGCCTAGCTCTCCTGTTCTGCCTGGTGCTTTTCTGCCTCCACCAATGCTGAATAGAGCACAGGGTCGGAGTTAGTGGATAACTTAGGCCTGAGGGAAGGAGTTGGCCTAAAGCCCAGTGTCTGCCCCAGACATCACCCTTGGGGCTTTTCTGAGGAGGAGCAAAGACTTCTCCACTGCCTATTTGTTTTTCTGAAACACACCATTCTCTCAGCCTAAGCCAAACATGAGAAGCTTAAACCATGGGGTGAAGAAGCCTACAACTCTTTACATTTTCCTGTAAAAATGAGGATCATTGCCTTTGTCCAGTACATTTCTCTCACTCTGAGGACTGAATCTA
Organism: Vireo altiloquus; assembly: GCA_013396875.1. NCBI lineage: Eukaryota > Metazoa > Chordata > Aves > Passeriformes > Vireonidae > Vireo > Vireo altiloquus. Next base: position 861,112 of record VZRF01012833.1, read on the forward strand.
AGCTTCCATAGACATTTATTTACCTTTTCTTGTGATTTCCAGACCTCCCTTTTCCTGGAAACACAAGCACTGATCAGACCCTTTGTGTTCCATGAAATAATTGTCACCACGTGTGTGGGATCTCTGTCCTCTGTGTCCATGGGCAGCATTGCCATGGCCTCATACACTGTTGCACTCTGCAGCCACTGGATCTGAAACGCCTGGAGCCCCAAGCCAGCAGGACACAGACTTGGCCTTTTTGCCATATCTCTCTTCCCAAAACAGAGCCACCCCTGCCAAGCACACACAGACACCCCAGTGCAGGGAAGGGGCTGCCCCGGGCAGGGGGGGGCCAGACCAGACTCACCGCTGCAGTGGAGAAGGGAACTCATGAGCACGGCTGCTCGCAGCAGCATTCCCATCCTTCCTGGGGGCATGGCTGCTCCCCCTCCAGCCACACTGACCTGCTTTCCCCAAGCTGGGGTAAATCAGGAACACTTCCGTGCCTGTGCTCACTCTCTCCCTGAGCGTCCAGGACAACGGCTGGTGGTTTTTTCCTTCCTCTTTATCAGAAAACAAGTGTCTCAGTGACTGTCAGAGGCGTGGGCAGAGCGGAAGCCCTAAGGAAGGGTGCAAAGAAGAAAGTTTAAAAGTTTCTTCTACTCTATTTTGTATTTTCTGCTGAGTATGCTTCCCCCCCTTCTGTTTTTTAAATTTTTCCATTATTTCTTTTGATTCCTAAGCAAATATTTCTTCCTCTTTTCCTCCTTGTATTGGTTTCTGATGAATAAGCTTAATACACAATTACGCACACACAGGTCTGACAGAGAACTCATAAAGAGCTAAACCATCTTGGTCCTCATAATTCACTTTCTCACCAGCTTCTGTGACACCCACCACTATGTCTTAATTTAAGATTCATGAAACGCCTTAAATTTTTACCTTACTGGTGCAAGACAGATGATTGTTGTAGGCCCCTTCCAATGGAAATATTCCGTATCACTGTACCACATTTAAGAGATGGGGAATTCAAGTATACAAATCTAAACCCAAAAATTCCCCAAGAACTGCAGACACCTAGATGACCAATCCCACTGCATCTCACAGATGGATCCTGCCTTTTCACAGAGAAATTTAGCTGCTTGGTTCAATTGATTAATTGTTTTCAATTACAAGCCCTGATTGAGGCCATATATCCCTGAAGTGCCTTCAGACTGCTTTGGAAACAGGTGAACATGGAGATGCCCAGAGAGAAAAAGAGGAACTTGTCAATGTAGAAGATCTTTGAGACCTGGGTTTTATGAGACCATAGAATAGTGGTTTCTTAACTGAAATGATGTATTATTAATTAAATGTTATAGTTAATCTCTATAATTTAGTAATTGACCACTAGCCCTGTCTAAGAGAAGTATCTTAGATATTATATCTAAGATATAATATTAATATATCTATTGAAATAACCCTTTCAAAGGATTTTACTGCCTTTTGCTGTCTTCTACAGCTATCAGTTTTTCTTCTGCTCTAATGAAAGAATCTCTTCTGCTTTGTTGCATTCAGATGAACTGAAATGAGCCTTTGCTGTTGTTACACCCAAATTCAATATCCCGTCCTCAAATACGAGTAATCAGACTAATTCAATGCAGCCAACCAAATCCCAGTCCCTGGTCTGGACATAGCCATGCCACAGTGATAGAGAGACACAGTTTGGGTCTGCAGTGGCACAGTGGGATCCTCCCTTGTGGCCCTGTATTCCTTCATCAGAAATTTCCCAAGAGATGCTACTCCAGCCACTGGAATAGGGAGAATCAGGGAAAACTGCTGTAGGCTGAGGTGTTAATGTACTTCTTGGTTCAAGGGAGGAAAAGACCATGTTAAGGTCAAATCATTGTAACTCCTTTGCAAGGAACACAGCTTATTGGAGGAGGGCAGAAGCATATATTGTCTTGAACTAAGTCAAAAGGAAATTGTGATGGTTTTTGCTGGGGTAGAATTAATTGTCTTCACAGTGGCCAGTACAGGGTTATGTTTTGGATTTGTTCTGAACACAAGGTTGACGGTATAGAGATGTTTCTGTTACTGCTGACCAGTGTTTACATAGAGCCAAGGCCTTTTCTGCTTTTCTCATGGCCACAGTGGTGAGGAGGCTGGGGGTACATGGGAGATTGGGAGGAGACACAGCCAGGACAGGTGACCCCAACTGACCATACCACATGACATCATGCTCAGTATGTAAAGCTAGGGAGAAGATGGAGGAAGTGGGGGGTCCATATGGAGTGTGGTGCTTGTCTTCTCAGGTCACCATTACACATGAGGGGGCTCTGCTCTCCTGCAGGTGGTTGAACACCTGCCTGTCCATGGGAAGCAGTGAATGAATCCTTTGTTTTTCCTTGCTTGTGTGCTAGCTTTTGCTTTCACTATTAATCTCTCTTTATCTCAACCTACGAGTTTTTCAGCTTTTGCCCTTCCAATTGTCTCCACAATCCCACTGGTGGGAGAGTGAGCAAGTGGCTGTGTGGGACTTGATGCTGGCTGGGGTGAAAACACAACAGGAAAGTATGACTAGTGGGATCTGGACCAACCAGGAAGTTGAAACTCAAACTGTATGACTAAAAAAGATGTGTAGATATTTATTCACATATTTACATTTACCCTTTTGATTGGGGGAACAGTGGCAGGAAAAGTCTTGCCCTTTATATAATGCAGGACCAGGCACATGTACCTAAGGTGACTGTGGCAGCAACACCTTACTGCTGCTTTTGGCGTCTGTGTTATCATGATACTGCTTTTCAAAACAACAATCTTGTTTTTTGGAGACAGCAAAACATTCTGAGCATAGATGGATGGGATGGCATCACACAACCCGGGAGAGACAGAGCGAAATCAATTTTTCTCATATTCTGGAAAGCTCTGTTAGCAAGCACACAGGAGATATGACCTGGTGGCAGGGATTCCACGGTCAGTGTGGGGAGGGCTGGGTTTGAACAGTACAAAAGTAGATCTGAAAGGAGCATGAGAGGGGCACCTGGCACTTCCTCAGTCTGCACTTGCCACGCCTGGGAGTGTTCTGTGAATTCCCAGCACGTGAACGATAAGGAAGAGCAATCTTTCCTCCCCAGACACATAAAGCCAAGGAGCCAGTGCAGCAGCCACGTGGAGAAGGAAGGAAGGAAGCTGCTGCTATAGTGAGGGCCCTGCGGTCACGGGTAACAAACTGGTGACGCATCAGGCTGTAGTGCCCCCACCCAGCCTGGCACGTGGGGGCTGGTGACCACTGCCTGGCTGCTGGCCCTCGGGCACAGGCTGGGCAGCAGCTGCACTGCACTGGAGGTGCACTGGGCTGCAGGCAGATTCAGCCAGCTTGTTACAGCAGTCTGTCCACAGCTCCATGTGCCAACCCCACTGCCATGTCCTTGTCCTAACCCTGAAGCAGAGCAGCACGTTCTTTTATAAAGATCCTTTTTCTTGGCAGTGGAAAGGATGAGCACTTCCTTATTTCTAGGACAATCCCACACAAACTGTAGCACCCACAGTGTCAGTTACCCCAGGCAGGGTCTGCACAGGGTGCCATGTCTGGATCTGGGGTCTGCCTGATGCTACTGATAATCTGGGCTGTTCCCTGTTTCCTTCTATTATCACCAGTAAATATTTCAATCCATACCTTATGGAGCTGAAGGCCTTGCCTACTGAAGGCTATGGAGAACATGTGCACAGGTGCACTACATCTGGTGTATTTTACAGCACACATGGTATTTTGAACTTTCACATCATCCCTCTTGAAAAACCAGTCCCAGGTGCCCTTCTCCTGTGCTCTGGAAACAAGACATTAGACTTTCGTTATCATCCTAGTTATTCCTGAACCAGCAGCAGCTACATCATAACACCACGCCCCAGGAGCACGAAAGCTGGGAAATTTCATGAAAGCATGAAATTCTGGAAAAAATCAGTAAACAGGTTTGGGAAACATTGGTACACACAGGAACACACACAAAGAATGTACAAGAAACACAGTAATGCTTTTGCAATTCTTGAGTTTAATTACTTCAGCATGTGGGTTTTTCTTGCTATTCAGTCTTCCCTTTTCCATTGCAGTCTTTCTTAGGAAAGTTGCACAAATACTTTTCCCAGAGCAGTACATAAACCAGAAACACAGATGCACAAATGTTTTGGGTTTTTTTTTTGCAATTTTTTTAAGCCTTGGTTTCCTACCTTCTTAAGAGAGAAAGTGTATTAAAAACCCATGATGCACTCAGACCCAATATCTGATAGTGAGCTGCACTGAGGGGAGAGGACTCTTGACAGAGGAACATGACACTAATCCATAACAGAAATTGCAGTCCAACCTGCACAGAGTCAGAGGTGCAGATCAACCTCCCAAAGAACTCTGTTGTCTGCATTGTGCTGTCAAACAGCACACCAGAAAAGTCTGGTTTTCACTGTCTCACTCTCAGCAAAACTGTGGCCTTTGGGAAGGAATTAACAAACCAAACCTGACCAGGGACAGATGCAACATGCTCACCTCCCCCTCTCCCTTCAGCTCATGAAAATGTGAGACTATTCAGCCCTTGGCCTCAAGAAGTCAGTGAAAGAAAGACTGTGAAGGCTTGAATAAGACAAACTTGACAACAGGCATTTCAAAAGATGGAAACGAGAAGGGTCACGAGGTAAGAACAGGTACAGAAGCACAGAAATAAAATGACACTGTAGGTGTTACATACTCAGGAACAGGACCTTCCTTTGCAACTCAGAGATTTGACAGTGAAGCACAAATCCAACAAAGTCGGGCCAGCACAGGTAACATGCATTGTCTAGCAGGCTTCAGAATATCTACCTTGGATTCTTGAATATAAAAGAGCTCAGCACTTACTAGTTCAGGAACATTAGAGAGAACAAAGCTTATAGGTAGCCTGAATTCCTAAAACTGGAAAAAAATTAAAGTAATTGTGCTGGTAGGAATATCAGGTGGTATTATCCAAGGGGGTTTCTACCTGCATCCAGGCCTCTTGCAGCCCCAGCAGTCTGCTGTCACTTCAGCACATGGCAGGTTTGTGTGGGCTGGCAAAGCTATGACACGCTAGGTACTAGCACAGAACTTGCTGCTCTACTGACACCAGGGCTGGGCTCCACAGTCCAGCTGCTCAGAGAACTTGGGAAACAGTGCCAAAAGAAACTTTGGGGAAAGACTTTTTGATGAAGCAGACACTAGTGTATGTAATTAATTGTCAGAAGACTCAGATGCATCTGGTTAATTTGGCTTTAAGATTCCTCGGGCACAAATTGCAGCGTGAAGCCTGGTGTTCATATAGGGGCAGGGAACAATAGCTGCTACCAGCAAAGAGATACCTTATTGTGACACCCTGTGTCAGTGCAAGGCACCCCTCCTCATTTTAGGGGCAGCTGCTGGCCTTTGCTAAACATGACCTGTGAACTGGGGGCAGGTTACCCCGGAACTGCCATGCAATGTGCATGAGAAATCAGCACTACACACTGGGGCAAGCACTTCCTACCAGAACTCCTACAGTCCGAGGCAATGGATGTGTGCTAGCATGTTAAAAATAATACTCCACAGTTAAAATGTCATTTTCCATAGGAAAAATGTTCCCTATACCTAGGAGCAAATCTAGGAGTACGAAAGTGATCTACGCAGATGCAAACATTTGTAGCCAGTAACTGTCAAAAAAGAAATCTCAAATTAAAAACAAAATTTAAAAACAACTTAATTCCAAACAGTAGGCAAGTCACCTATTGAAGCAAGCTCTCCAAAGAGTGAAACCCAGGTTCAAAATATTACACACCACATTACTATCCAGCTAATAAAAACAAACATCACTCCCCAACAAAAAAACCCAGCCAAACTTTACAAACAGGATACAAACAGATTTCCTCTTGCAATAAGAATATTGGATAAAAAGTTATGGAATACACTGTGGTATGTTTACAGCATTGTTGTTCTTCCCCTCTGTCCGGTGCCACCACTCCACTAGCTCTTGTTGTTGTTGAGCTTGTGTTCAGTTCTCCCAGATGTGCTCCCTGCTTGCAGCAAGAGAACTTCCATTTGTCTGTGCAGAACAGGGTCCCCAGGAAGCAGGTGAGGACCAAGCTCACACTTTTTGCTGCTCCACTCCTTTGGTGGTTATTCCACAGCACTAAGCCAGTTACAGATGTTCTATGAGTTCAAGAAATTTCTATCTCAGAGGCCTCATCTATGAAGTTAGCAACAGGACTGAGAAGCAGGAGTGGAAACAGTTTATACTCTCCATTCCCATCTTCTGGGAGGAGAGGCGGATCACCCATTCCCAGAGCGTCCAGAGGCTCGGCCTGGCTTGCTGGAGCTGCAAGTGGCACAACGGTTCCACTGGCTGATGGAGGCTGGAGAGCAGGTTTCTCCTCCAGGGGAGGCAGCAGAAAGTCTTTTGGATCATCCACCTTTCCTGCAGTTTCACCTGAAGGCAGCTCTTCAAATAAGGAAAGCAGAGGGTTGGCCCTGTACTGGATCAGCTGCATATCTGAGGGAAAAAACAAACAGTTCAAACTGTTTCACCAACTAAAGGCTCTTATTCAAGGCAAGGAAATCTGGAAAAGCTGCTTCAAACTTGGTGTACTACAGGGAAGTCCAAGGTGGGCTGGGACAAACCCTGCACCCGTGGCTGTCAGAGTGAAGCCAAAGCCCCTGTGCCTTAAAACATCTGTGCCTGAAGCCCACTCTAAGCCCCTGACTCTCACAGCATGCAATGGAAGCACTGCAGTGGTAGCCTGAGCAGCACTGCCTTTGGGGGGATCACAGCATCTTAGGAGTTATTGACACAAGGACATTTGCAGTTCTGCTCCTCACTGTGGCACTTGTGTCACGTTTCCATGTGAAAAAGGACACAGGATGGGACGCATGTTTTCTGTGTGAAAAAGCAGGATGGGTTTTTTCTATCTGAAAAACAGGATGGGCCTGTTGAAGCTGTTGAGGCACAGCTTCAAGATCAGCGAAACATCCTAGTCTTCACAGAAAGCTTAAGCCCAGACCAAAGAAGGAGATATTATAGCTTACAAGAATTCCATTTCAATATACAGTTTTCAAAGAGTGTAGAGCTGCCACAGCACTCAGTGTTCCTTCCTGCCCACCTTTGCTTCCTGCTGTTTCCCTCTCACTTGCTCCCAGACCTTCAGAGCTCTCTGCCAAGTTTGCCATCTGAAACAAAGCAAGAGAGTTAAGACAGAATGTTTAACAATAACAAAATGGAAGTCTTTACTGACTGCTTAACAGAATTAGATGTGAAAGGAGAAGGGAAGAGAGATGGAGCAACCGAGCAATGAGCCTGTTGTTGCGCATGAAAGCCTGAACACAGGAGCCCTCAGAAGGAGACACAGTGAAATACAAACTTTACTTACTAAACAAAACAAGCTTCTAACTAGCAAATATTTGTTTTACCTTCCAAACCAGAAGCTTTATTATAATTGGTCTTGTTGGGGTAACAGTTAAAACACGATTTCATCATGTAATTAAACTTTGCAGGCACAGCTTAAACGCGGCTGGATTTTACATCAGTTGTAGTATAAGCTCTTCTGACTGGGAAATCCTAGTTTAAATATTATTTCAGGACTACAACACAAATAATGCAAGGTTTATTTTTTTTAATAGTATGAATCAATTTTATGAACTGGACCAAGTGAAATACGTTTGTGCTGAACTTCTGTATATCTTCTGAGGAAATCCCATACAGTCATGTTCAGAACAACTACAGTGTACTGCATTACAATTTTCATTTAGTGCTTTTCCTTCAGTCTTCAGACAGACATTCTGAGTGTATGATTGCACTAGGAATGCAGGACTGGAAATTATCTTGAGATCCCTCTTAAATTCCGACATGCCAACACTGATAATTGAAACCCTGGAGTCAGCTGGATGAGATGAACCAGCAGTGTCACCCTGTGGCACCAACGCCATTCCCATCCTTGAGTTACATCATGCAAGATTCAACTCCCAGCATCACATTCACCTTCCCCACCACAGAAGTAAGTCTTACTCTTACATTTTCCATACCAGGGGGAGTTTCCATCAAGCTCATATCCAGGGCTGGCAGCTCAGGATTAAATGTCTGAAAATAAAACCAGACCATATGTCAACTAATAAAGTTATTGAAATAAAATTGCAGAGAGCTCCTGAAAGGACTGCAGGACCCAGTGTGCCACTCCTTCCACTGAAGCATGGGGACAGTGGCTCCTCCGTGGGCCTTCAGCTGGGAGCGTCAACCTGTGGCAATAAACTGAGGTCACAGGATAAGAAAAGGTTACCCTGTTTCCCAGTGATTCCAGGAATACAGCTAAGTTTCACTGCATATCATCCAGTCGAATCAAACACACAGTTAGGATGTGATGTGACTGAGGCTTGAGAAGAAGAAGTGAGGCAATTTTTTTTCTTTTTTCTCCCCCTTCAGTTCTGTAGAACAGAAATTCTGTATGACCTGGGAAAGGCTCCCAATATTACCTTGTACACTGTGAATACCTGTGAATCATTCTATTTGTAACTATTTGCTTTTCAAGATGTTTCCCCCTCTTACCAATTACAACATGGAATAAACTAGTAACATTTCATGATGCAACCTGATCAGTATTTCTCAGAAATCAGAAATAGTGAGAAGACACTCACATCACTGAATGCTTCGGCACCGAAGTTGTACTGCTTCCCTGACAGCATGGCTTGGAGCTCTTCAAGGCTGGCATCGATGCAGTTCAGAAAATCCTGAATTTCTTCTCTAATAAGACAAAATTACATAGTACTGTAAGGCACAGGTGACAGGAAGGGCCTTCTCTTGTCCAACAAGGCAGGTTGCCTACAATCTAGAATAGCCAAATGGATGAAACTGCATTCCTGTATCTTTTTTCACTCTTTGAGGTACAGGTACAAGGAAGACTACCTGAACAGCAAGCACAACTACAGCTATCAGGTCAAAAAGCAGTTCTTCCTTCCATATCTACTCCTTCCCTCATTTTAGTATCTGGTGAATGTTCTCAGAACCCAGCCTGTACACCAATACCTGTTTAAACAAAGGTCCAATGGTGTTCCCCTGGGACAATAAATGATAAGCAAAGGGCTGGAAATAACCTGGGCCTGAAGGAACTCTACCTACTTTGACACATTGGCTTGTCGCCAAATTGCACATGTTTCCAGGGACAGTGGGCTGGACATGAAGGACAGTGAAGAACCTGAAAAGGCAGTAGCAAGCATAGTGCCCACGCTGCATGTCTTGAGGTGCTCCAGTGCTGAACTCCCAGCGCTAAGGAATAGGCAGTTCCAAGACACTACACTACATCCTGCAGTGCCCAGGAGGGAAGATACAGCAGGGACTTCAGATCATATGAGTGCTGGGACACCACCCCAGACCCTCCTACTTGCTGCTGACCACAGCAGAAGAGCTGTAGGAGCAAGGGTTAAAGCTTTGTCCTCGAGACAGCTCTCCTGCAGCCACAGTGATGGTGCTGGCAAAGCTCAGGGACTGGAGTGGAGCTGGGAGCTGCTCACGCAGCCTCTGTGGAGCAGGAGCCCACAGCCCACAACCTTGATCCAGGGCTGTGTGATCTGACAGGGCACATGGGAAACAACTTTGTGCAAATGAGGAGCAGAGAAGGAAAGGAACAGTGACATGACCACCAGGTCCCAGAAACTAAGTGCCCGCAGTGCTCGCCTGAGATCAGTACCCTTCACCTGCTGCTTGACAGCACCTGGCAGTGCCAGCAGTGGGCTGATGGGACACACTGATGGATGCACCAGCACTCAGGCACACCTGCTACCATAAAGGTGACAGGGACACTTACCCTTTTTCAATGTCTGATGCCAACACTTGGCTTTTTCAAGCCCTGGTAACAAAGGTGCAGAGAATTCACTTCATCAATGACAATTCAAAAGCTAATTCCCTATGTTCTGCCAAACAACACACCCTCCAAAACTCTGACAGGATCCCAAAAGGTGACAACAGCATAATGCTTTTCAGAAACAAGTTAATACCTGTCCAGCAAAGGATCATTTTGGTTTCCAGAGTTGTTCTCATTCAAGATGGAGTCAATTACCGACACGGGGTCCTCTGGAGCATTTGGCTGTGCATTGTGGAGCTCCACGGCAGCTGTGCCTATTTCACCGGATTTGCTGACATCGTTTATAGGAACTGATGGGGCAGGTTCTGCACAATTTAACTCATTTGGCTGTGATACTTGACAAAGAGGTAAGCCAGGATCCAGAGCTGCCTGTGGCTCTCTAAAATGTGACCCAAACAGAAACAACACACAGGAGAATTTATCAACTGCATTTCTATTCATTTCAAGTTGAGTATCCCAAACCTTAATAAGATTAAGCCAGTCAAGGGTTCAAATAACAAACTGGTCTTTAGAAAAAGCAGCAAAGTGGCAGATGAAGAATCTTACTACACCTTACACAGAAACCATGTATGAGAGCAAAACACCTCTTTTTCCCCAGGGAAAAAGCATATGGGATTTAGACAGGAGGGAAACTCCTACAAGACACTCTGGAAAGAAAATATTCCAAATCAGTCCATATTTCTCTCCAGGTGTTAACAACTAAATGGGTTTTCACTAAAATCTGCTGCCACACAGAGAATGCCTTCCCTCGGATATGCTTAGTGAGAGCAGTATTGAAACTGGAGATAAAACTATACATCTTGATTTGTTTGTTAGCGATCTATATACATTTTGGATTATTAGAAACCTATATATGCATTCAGGTCCCTGTTCAGTCAAAAAGTCAAGTATGTGCTTATTTGTTGAACAGACAGAAAAGCCTCAGCAAATTAAACCCAAAATGTCCATCAGCCTGACAGCCTCCAGGGACTCCTGAACTCTGACAATGACCAATGCTACCTGCTGTAGAAGGACAGCGTACAACAGGCCTGTCACGCACAAATGGACATTCAGAGAGACAATCTGTTTCCCAGAATCCATACGGATCACCAACATTAACATAACTACCCAATTAACCCAGGCATAAATACTTCATATACTTTGGACATACCTGGCTCTGCCACTTGTGTGTGCCACAGCAAGGAGACCATTGGTGGCATTTTCCAGGGTGTCAGTGATATCTCGGATTATCAGACCTGTACCATTTCCATCCTCTTCATCTGCACTATGTTCAGAAAAAGCCATCTGCAGATGAAGAGCACAGCACAGAATGAGTAAACCACAGGCTCTGACCTTTTCTTTTTTCATACTGAAGCCCCATTCTCCTTGCAGCTTCTCCTTCCTGTTCCCATTTCATATGTGACCAGTTGCACTGCTTTGCATGATTTTACAGCCAGAGTGATACTCTAAAGCTGCCCATTGCCCCTTAGAAAAGGGAGAGCATTTGATTACAATGTTAGGGTATTTGTAGCCATACAGAAGACTGATATCACTGTGTACCATCTTGTCCAACCCACTGCCACTATCCCTGGGGAGACTTACAGACTGGCCACTCTCCACAGGGATGCGGACATACTGACGACTGTACTTGGAAGGTGAAGAACCCGCAGCATCCGTGAGAGACCTGAGACAAAGCACAGCTTTAGTACATCCTGTGTTCCAGAGGGAAGAGCTGCAGCAGTGCCAAATACAGGTAGTAATGGTTATCATTCTTTCCCTCTCAAGAAGCCTAGCTTTTGGGAATGTGTGTCAGGAAGGGTACTGCATGCAGCCTGCACTACACACACACTGTGGAATAAGTCAGTAACGCATGCATGTTTTGATATCTACCACTTCTGATAACCGTGCCCTTTGTAACTGAAAATGTATAGAATATTTTCTTCCCACCCATTTTAGTGATAAGGAGGAAATATTTATTTTGTGCTTGACTGAACTTCCATCAGCTTTCTCAAGTTTGAACATACAAGTGATACAAATATCTCTCACACAACAAAAACTGATTTATCCCTAAAATTCACATCTGACACTGGTCTGGGACCTATCAAGTAATTACCTTTTTCTTTTGACCCCAACAATATAATTTCCTCGCATCAAACTTAGTATAAATTGAAGAATCTAAAAAGGAAAAACAAAAGAAAACCAAAACCAAGTGGTCAGCATAGCAATCCTAACATTAAATTCTTAATTCAGATTTTACTATAAAATTACATAATTATGTGACAGAAATTAACAAGTATTTTAAAAATCCATTTGCAATTGTATCTTAAAGAACAAAGCAAGAGTTACAAGCTGCATAGAAAAATTATCCCACTTGCACAGTTGGCTTTTTTTTGAAATGCAATATAACAGCACAAGTCACAGGAGGATTCCAGACTAGAAACAGCTGAGGGATAAACCAGAGAAAAATTTTTCCATTGTGCAAGCTCCTACAGTTTTCTGGGTTCCAAGTTCACTTCTCAAGTGGTCTAAGTGTATCCTGGTCCAAGATCTTTCACACACTCCGTTTCAGGTGCCTGCAATCTCTCAAATTCTGGGCTCCTGTTACCATGCACTGTCTCCACACACTGACATCCTACTATGACTTTTCCTTAGTGCTTTGCTTGTGGTTCTTTACTGTGCTACTTCTGGGACCCTCAGGAACTGAGAACATTTTCTTTATGCTGTATTAATACAGCCTGTTCAGCTCTGTGTCATTTGTCATTCTACATAAGCAAAGAATGCCATGAAGTATCACAGAGGCAGGAATAAGGATGGTAGCACTGAAGATGCTGCAATGGTACCTTAGACAGCAGCTTCTGTTGTTGACTGTGCTTCTGCCTTAGAACTGCCACTTCTTTCCACAGGGCCTTATTTTCTCTGCAATGCAGAATAAATCAGAAGACAGAGAATGAACAGAGTTTACTTTAAATGCTCTAGTTTTACAGCTTTCAAACTTTTAGAGTACCTTGCAGAACCAATGGCAACATTCCCTCTGTGGATAACTAACCCTCAGTTAATCCAATCCACTAGCATAAACTCTGGGTTAACTTAACTCCATTTTCCATCAGGCAGCATCAAACACTCACTTAGTAAGGACACCCTCATCCTCTGCTGCTCCACCAATAATCCACCAATAATCTTTTAAGGACGTATTCCTTCAAAGCCTCAAAGCTGTTGAATAAGGACTTCGTGTTACACTCAGCCTGTTTCCAAACACTGACAGTCTTGGGACAGATGTAAAGGTGGGGTTCAAGGGGATTGGTTGTTTTGGGTTTTTTTTTTTTAAGGAACAGAGAGAGAAAGGCATCTCCTGAACTCTGGTTGATATCTGCTGGCATACCATTGACCTGAATGAATTACCAGTGCCTGTATGAAAGGGATCTGAGAGAACAGAGATGAGGATGTGCAAAGTCTACTTTCATTTAAGAAGAAAACAAAACACCAGTTGTCCCTCACTGCATCTAACCCTGTTTGTATTCAAAAAACGAAATGCTTTCATTGCCCTAAAAACTGCTACAGGTGCTGGCAACCAGAATGAAATCTCAAGACAGTCAACAAACTCCCAGTCTAAATCTCCAGTCTTTAACTGAATTACAAAAACAAACAAGATTCAGAATGTGTGGGGTGGAATGGGCATTCTTAGGAAAAAATATAGCTTCACCTGTTTCCAGTTCACATGAAAACCGTATTTAGCCAATCTTCATCAGATATAAGCAACATTCAATGCATAAACGCCCCGAAACAGCCGACTCTACCTCTTCATGTTAGCCAGCCTGACATCCATGTTGTTCTGCTGCTCTCTCATCTCCTGCACCTCGGATAGGACTTTGTGCAAATCCTCTGTGCAGACCTTGAGATCCTCAGTTCTCACTGCAGACACCTAGAAGGGGTACACATGCTTTACTACAAACAGTGCATACTCCTTGCTGCAGGGAAAGTGCAGTCAGTCTGCAGAGCAGGACCAAGCCCCATTAAAAGACCAGGTAAGACTTCAATTCTTACATCGCACAAAACACCACAACTGCTGCAGGTGACAATCCTTAGGACAGGCAGTACTTCATTTAAAAAAACATGATGCCAACAAAACCATGAGATTAGTAATTTATACCTGGAGACAGTAGATTCATGAGTGTAATTCATGATAAAAACCACTACCTTCAAAGGGCTTTCCCTGGCTCTGCCAGGCCTGGTAACAGTTTGCCCTCTAGTGTCACAGAGCAAACACCAGCCAAAAAGACCCCACAGCTGATAGTGGAAAAACAAGATGATCATATTCCTTCTAGGCATGGGTAAACCTGCCATCAAAGTAGTAACAAATTTCCATTAAGTTACTGGGAGATGAAGGTGTCTAGTTAGATGCATCCTACTCAATCTGAAAACTTATCCCACACCAGCTGAATTGCAGATTTCGCTATTGGTGTTTCCTCTACTACCCCTTTGCTCAGTGACATTCCAAAGTTAGGGAGACTTGCCTGCAGAAAGAAGAGTCCAAACTGCTCTTCTGCTCACAGCAGAATCTGTGAATGCTACTACTTCAAACAATAGTGGAAAAGCCATCAGAGAGCAAAAAGCTCACCATCTCCTTCCTGCACTTCTATATTAAACATTTTCCAGTTCCTTCAACAACTCTCTCTGCAGTGGGAGCACTGTTGGCTGCAACACAATTCAGGATTTTGAAAAAGACAGGTCTATAATGCATCACATGCACATGTCTGAATGACACATCCAGGTTTTGTGGGCATAATTTTGAACATAATTTTGCCAAGTACTGACTATAATTGAGCCACATAGAGTCGTACCAGGTATCCCTTCCAACCTACAGCCTGCTGGGAGTTTTCTTGTTACTCTGCTAAATTACAAGGGGTATGTGAAAGCATCTCTTGTGGACTCCAAGGGGGAGGTGAAAGCACCAATGAGGGATTGGCCTGCTGAGGTCTGAGGTAACTTCTGTGCAGGTTGGCTCACACATCTTGTCTTCCAAAGGGGAACAGGATGGTCAGAAACAAATCTATGGTGTTATAAACCAACATCCCATCCCTTTGTGCTGAAACAGAACACAGCTGTTGTGCAATCATTTCTCAGACATGACTAACTACTTTCTTGACACAATCCCATGGTGCAAAGGATGGATTGAAGGGTCTGAGAGTTCTCCTCCCTGTCTGCAGTCTAGATGCTTTGCTGTTTGTTGCAGTTAATAATTTATGTTAAGGTACACAGGGTGCATCCCAAATGGAATTCATGCTTGTCTGATTTCTCTTCAGCACACTGCCTCTCTGTGAGAAGACAATCAAAAGTTGCACGAAGTGGATGGAAATTTCAAATGCAGTCAGCTAGCCTCCAAAAAAAAGGGGCCAATCTAAATTCTGCCCAAGTACAAGGAGAAGCTCAAATACAAGCTCTTCAGAGTCCCCAGCTGGTTAATCAGGGTGTCCAGTCCTTGGGTGCTGAGGCACTGGCACAGGCTGCCCAGAGAAACTTGGCAGTCCCATCCCTGGTTGGAAGGGGCTTGGAGCAAACTGGTCTAGCAGGAGGTGTCCCTGCCCGTGGCAGTGAGTGGAATGAGATGACCTCTAAGGTGCCTTCCAACACAAACCATTCTGGTACACTGTGAAGACGCACAGGGCATCTGCATACCAGCAGAGCTAAAAGTGAAAGAGAGTAAGTAAAGCAAGTCCTGCATTCAAACCTGCAGTCCTGACAGAGGCCTGAAATACAGTTTACAGCTGATGCTGGAATATGGCCCCATTCCAGGCAGTAAAAGACCAAGAAAATTAATTACTCTTTTGCAAAAAAATCACTAACATTTCCCATGCAACAAAGAATATCTTTCACCAACCTATTCGACACTTCATATGAATGTCCTTGGCACTGAGCAGAGCTTTTGTCTTTCCATCTAGAACACTCCACCCAGTGCACCACCCGTGGGACAGATGGTGCCACACCTTACGTCACCGTGCACCTGCCCCGCCAGGCATGCACGCTGGGACACGCTGGTCACAGCAGCGGGGGGAGCACAGCCTGAGCCACTGCATCGATTCTGGCTCCAAGCAGGGGCAGCTCAGTGAAGAATCAATCCAAACATAATTGTGGCTCTCCAGCCTACCCTGGGCTTTTATTACCCTGGGCAATGCAGCCACACCTGACGACAAGCTAAAGAAAAGATTCTGCTGTTCAAATGTCAACATGATGTATCATGATACTCTCTTCCTCAGGATATTATGGGCTGTAATGTGCCAATAGAGGATAAATATCTGTGCAAAAACAGGTCAGACAAGGCCTGAACGTACAAAAGAAAAGCAGAAAGTGCTCATAAGGATGTAGCTTAGCGGCAACATAGTTTTGGAGGAGCAATATAATTTATGCAAATTCATCTAAATGAACTGGTTAGTGATGACCTTGCTAATTTTTGATGAGTGCCAAATGGGAATGTGTTTTCTTTTGCTTCTTTCACTTTGTGCCCTTCTCTGAGTTGGAGATGCTGATAGAACTGCAGACCATGCTAAGCTGCAATCAGGGATAGGAACTCTGTGGAGAACGGCTGTGGTTTGATGATGATGCAGAACATGGTCCTACCCCAGTTCATGACCAATAGCAGAGCAGGTTTTGTCTAAGCACTGGCACAAGGAGGCCCAGCCAAGCACCAGCCTGGCATTGTGAGGGAGTTTCCTCGGTTCCCATGGAATTTGCTGGCTGTGTTTGAAACACTCATATGTGCTGCTGATAAGCCACTTTTTGTAACTAAGTGAAGTAAATATGTGCTTAGACTATACCTTGCGCTTGATGTTTTCCAGTAAATGTGCCTTCCCTTGCTTGAAGAAAGGGTGCTGGAACTCAATGACTGAGCTTTTCTCTGCTGTGATGATACCATTCTCCAGAGCAATCACCTTCCTGAAACCATCTGTGGAAAGGAATCAACAAAGGCATTTCTTCCAGTTGAAAGGTGAATCTGAATACATACAGTTAAAGAAAAGTCCAACACTACCAAAACACCCACTGCACTACACTTACTGGGAGCAGAAACTATGAAAAACAGCCAAAGTAGCCTTTCTTGGTGCTCAATGATTTCACTGCTCTGATCTTCACAGCTAGAGAATATGCCCACAGTACCACTGCCTGCCTTGCAGGATGCAGACACAGCTGCACAGCAGAGGCCAGTGCGTGTCTGTGGGCAAGACAGCCATGGCCAAACCATCTCAGCCACGTACAAACCTTCACAACAGTTAGTTAGAAATGAGATTTATTACAATATCTTGAATAGAATTGTGTCCCAGTGGATGCAGAGGAATGGTACAGTTTCCCTTTTATCCCTGACAAGTACACATCAAAACAAATGCTGTCATGTACCGCCATGGTCTACAGAACAAAGCAAGACAGAGAAGTTAGTTCCCTGCCTGCCTATACAAACATTTGCAGCAGAGCACCTTCTTTATACTAGACTGCCCGCACAAAGTAAGATATTGCCAGGTCTATTTCCATCACTGCTCAAACACCACAGGGTAGATGCGTGATTCACCTGACAGCCCAATCCACCTCTCTTCTCAGTCAAGGTTTTAACACAATTAATGCACTCCAACTATTATTAGAAAGCCAGAATAGGTCCAGCAGGAAAAGGAGGCTGTCACTACACTGTATACCTTCATAGGAATATTTGCATTTTTCCATTTATCCTGGTTACAGGGGAAGAGACAATTGTTTCTTTGGATTATCCTCTGTCATTCGAGTGATGGGTCTCACAAACACATGACACAAACAGCAGCACCTACTCTCTGTCCAGAGACTAAACAGATATGCTTTCTCTCATGTCTACACAAAACCTATACAGGCATCAGCTAGAGAGATCAGGCAAACCTACTGGGAGAGCTCCTCCCAATCAGTCTGAATGAAATTCTAATTAAGGCAGCACCTACTGTGCTGTTTGTCCCTCCACAGGTCCCAGAAGCAAACGCAATTATTCCTGCTGATTGCTGGAGCCCCGCATGCTCCACTGTACCCCTGAGTCACCCTCACTGCACCCGTCTGCCTGGCCATGCTGTACACATGCTATGCAATGCTGCCAGATGATGCTCACAAGTTGAGCAGAGAAAACATAATGAGAAATGTAGTCCAGCTTGGCCAATCAGCAGGGCTGATCTGGTTCCAACACAGCAAAACAGGAAGAGCAGTGGCAGCCCCAAAATATAGGCTTTTTTTTTTTTCATTCTAGGTGTATGGGCATACACACAGCCTCTACTCTCCTGGGTGTTTGTTGCAAGAGCAACACTGGAGCTCAGGAAACCTCACACTACCTCTAGGCACCAGCACATATTCTTACAGCTGTTACTCAAAAGGACTTGGAGCTAAAACACAAAAACCACACACTAAACCAAGCTCTACTATCAGTCTTTTCTTTTGAAAAGTAAACTCAAGGTCAGAGCTCAGGTTTTCAGTGATGAAAGACTTGCCAAGACCATTTGCTTGTTTAAAAAAATCCAAACCGAAGCCAAGTAGCTATGAACTTGGCAGACAGAATGTGTACGAACTACTGATGCTTACACATGTTGAGCTGCCGTATGAAGCTGGAAATATTGTTGTGTTTGAAGTACTTGGGGAGTAGCTCCTTGGCAAACCTCTGCTCATCCAGAATGCAGAAATTCTCGCCATTCTAGGAAATAAGAAGGGGTTACAGTTAGTGAATAAGCACAGTTTTTCTAAGATGTTGCTCTTAAGTGAAGATAATAAATCAGCAGAGACTGTTCTGACAGCAGAGAAGGGCCAAAGACTGTGGGAACACTTCTGAGTATTTGGGACTGGTCTAAAAATTCTGAATTCAAAGACACAACTACATGGAACACTTCTATTGAACGGGGAATTTTCTTAAAGCCTTGACACAATGATCTTAATCCAAAGCAAAATTGTTCTAAAAACATGCTCTCTTTGTCCCCAGGAAACATAACCATAGCACAAGCCCAACGGAATTCATGCCACTTAAGAGATTTCATCTCCCTTCATCAGTCTGCCCAGCTCCTGACAAGATTCTTCCATTGTACGTGCTATGTCATCACTAAAAATAGCCACGTAACGTTGCCGAGTTACTTAAAGTTCAGACAACATAACCCAGCGGTGACCAGGGTAAGTGTGACACCAGCACTGCCAGATTTATTATATGCTCAAGATCAAACTTCCTGGAAACCAGCAGAGCTTTCTGCATCACTTTCATGTGGTTCATGAAGAGAACAAAAATATTGTGTTTCTTTCCACCTTTAGCTTTGTAAAGGGCAAACAGCTGGAAAAAGGTGGAGAAAAATCCTTCAGATTTAAAAATGACAGGGAACAAAAATAAACACAGTGCGTGTCTGGGGTAGCTGGTCGGTATGTCCGTGCCTTGTGGCCGCGGGGCATATCTGTCTCCGTTCCGGAAGGAAAATGGACAGTTAATGGCTCCTGACAGAGTCCTTTCATCGCCCGCAGCTGCTGACCGGGAATTCGGACTGTCCCCCGGGGATGCCCCGCCGCACCAGCAGCGCCGCCGCGGGCCGCACGCGGGGGGTTGCGGGGCAAAGGAGGG
>VZRF01012833.1:880519-980801 GCA_013396875.1 Vireo altiloquus
GGGAGGCGGGCTCAGGGTGCTCCGGGCGACCGGGGACCCTCCGCCGCAAGCCGCCCGCAGCGTTCTGCGGCCCCGGCTCGGCGTCCCCACCACCCTCGAGCCCTCCGCGCGGGCCTCCCCGGGCCGGGCCCGGGCGGCCACCTCACCTTGCTCCAACAGATGACGTCGTCGCTGTCTGGGTCTTCCAGCAAGGCCCAGAGCTTGGCGAGGAANCCGGGCCACGCGACGCAGCGAGGGGCAGGGCACCGCGCGGAGCAGCCGCCGATTGGCAGAAACCGCCAAACCCCGCCCCTCGCCCCGGCGGCTGCAAGCGTGACTCTTGTTGTGCTCCCGGGGGAGCGCGCGGCCGCGTGACGTCACCGAACGCATTTAAAGGGGCCGCAGCCGCCACCACAGCAGGTCTCTGGGGAGTGCTCGCTCCGTCCCGCCGCCGGTCCCGCCCAGCAGGTGGGTGCCGCTGGTCACATGCTGCAGCCTTGTCTGCGCCTTCTCCCGCCTTCCCGGGGCTCCCCGCTCCTGGAGCTCGGCCCTGGGCGGGGCGGGCAGGTGCACGCCGCGGATCGGGCTCCTCGTGCGCGGCCGGGGCGCGGCCCAGTTGAGGCGTGGCTGGGCAGGGGCGCTCCCGCAGGTGCAGGGCGGAGCAACCCGGCCGCCCCTGTGGGCGGGAGCGGGCGCGGGCTCGGTCGGCGCTGCGGGGTCGGGCCGAGCTGGGCTCGGTCAGCCGTCGGTCAGCCCTCGACGGCAGCGCCCCTTTGTCCCACCTGGGCTGCTCCCCGCCGGCGTTCGTCCCCACCGGCGCTCCCGCGTCCCGCTCTGCAGCCTCGCCGCGCCGCCTCCCGCTCCGCACGTAAGGGATGAGCTGTCCGTCCTCCTACCTTCCTTCGGTGCTTTCCCCTCGCTCTCGGGCTGTGGTTTCCCTGTAGTCGGGTGTCGGGGAACATCCCTGCATTGTCTGCCTGGATCAGATGGGAGTTGGATCTCACCAACCTGCCTGAAATCTGATTTCCGTGCATTCGCGATTCCTGTGCTGTCGGTGACCCGGTAAAAGGCAGTCTTGGGGGAGAATTCTGCTGTAAAGTGCAAGGTTCAGGGATGGAAGCAGTATAAAATTTGGGTTGGTTTTGGTTTTCTTACTTTTTAAAATTTTTTTTCCTTAATCAAGGCAAATAGTAATATCGAAGAAAAATTGAAAAAAAACCCAAGCTTTTGAAACTAATTTAACTACCTTCACCTTGCATTAGTCGAGTAACTAAATGGTGATTACTGTGAAGGGAATACGAGCACAGACTTTGTGTCATCTGCTACATCTCCATTTAGGGATATTTTTTGCTGTTCACTAGAATTACCCCAGCGGTGTGTGTGATGTTGTGGTCAAACTCCAGGCAAAGTCCAGGTGGGACTCTTGTAAAACTTCAGTAACGCTGTCCCAAAGACTTGTCCTTGACTCTTCAATGGCAGAGCACACCACAGAGCACTTGGAACGCCACGACTCGTGGCTGTATGTCCCTCCCCTGAGGGGCGCCTCGGGGCGGTGAGCAGGGACTTTGTCACGCAGGCACTGTGGGCTGGCACGGGGGGCTTGTATCCACAGGCAGTTTTCACAACCAGCTTTGAGAGCTGTTGTTCTCCCGTGGTGTGGTAGTGTCTGCACAGACCATCGAGATGAGAGCACACAAAGACCAGCCTGCTCTAGCTGCCGGTGCTCGGCGGCTCCCGGACCTTGAGGAGGCCACCCTGTGCGCCGGAACCTCCCGCGTACTTTGCCCTGGGTTGACACGAAGGCCATAGCTTGGGCTGAGTCAGGAGCATCCCGCTGCCTTTCCCTCGGGTTGTGTGTTGGCAGGGTGGCAGTTTTCAGGCAGAGGACTGGTGCTGCTGTTTCTTTCCACATTGCTGTCACCACTGCCTTTTGCAGCACTGCTGTGTGGAACAGCACAGGTATGGCTTTCCAAACTCCTTCCTTTGAGTCCTTTTTGGCACTGAGTGAGTCAAATCCTTCCAGTGAACAGCAGCAGGTCCTGGAGCAGCAGGGAATAAGGTTGGTGACTGAGTGGTACATAGGGGTGGGCATGAGCTAGTGTGCTGTCATTCCTGCACTTCAGGGGGACACAACAGCCACGGGGAAGGGGCTGTTCTGTATTTCAGTTTCACCAGGTGTATGACTAGGAGCTTCTGAAGGGGACTGGCTGGTGGAGTCACTGGAGCAGATCTCTGCTGTGTTGATGGATCCAAAACGTCTCAGATTTAGAGATCCCTACAGCTCCCTTGAGAGAAAGGAGGGGAAGAAGGTGTCTCCAAGCTTTATCCAATTTAATGACTACTTGGAAACAGCAATACTTGATAATCATTAGCTTCTGAGAAAGCACAGCATGTTTGGAAATCAAGAAGTAAAGCTTTGGAAGGTGCTTAGTCCATTGTCATATACTGGGGTTGAATCATGTCTATTGGGTATCAGATGTTATAAGGTTTCAAAGCAGGTCTGTGTGACACTGTGCTGACTGAAAGCTTACAGAATATCCAGCTTTGCTGCAGACAAACCTTATCCATTCATATTGCTGTTACAAAGACAGTAAAAATAAATAATGACAGTCTCTTTATGGAAAACCTTTGCCATGGTGTTGTGTCACTATCCCTTTCTGTGTGAAAAGGAAAACTGATTCATTGAGGTTTTTTGTAGGTCATGTTTCTCATTTTCTTGCTTTCTGTTTCTCTTTGCTATTCTGAGTTGCTGTTATATGTCTCAAGATCTGGTTTAGGAGCAGTTTGTTTGTTGGCTACATTCAGCTTTGTTAGGGGTATCATTGGGTGAGACCTTTTGTAGTCATTTTCATGTGATTTTTCAATGCAGTTTAATCCTTCTTTTATCTTTCGGTGTAATTCTACTGCCCCATATTGCATCAGCTTGTCCTTCATACAGGTGGTTCTTTGAGCCTGTGTTTACAGAACTGCATTTGATGATTTCAGACAGTTTCCCCAACTTTTCCCCAACTCTCTTTAGGGTATTTCTGATGCTTGTTCCCAACAAGCTTGGTGTCAATTGGAAATTTTATGAGTAAGCTACTTAGTGATCAAAATTATGGTGGAAATAATGGAACAGAAAGGAAAAACCTTGTGCAGCCTGTTTGAGATGTACTCCTGGGTTACAGATAGCTGTGCCCTAAGAGCCATCTTTAAAGAAGTTAAAATTTAAAATTATTTCATGGTGACTAAGTTGTACTCCCTCCGGTAACTTAGAATAGAGGGATCTTGGTGACAGTTTAAAATATACAGATAGTTGCTCAGATCTATTTCCTTGAGCTTTGTATGTGGACCCGTAAGATGATTTGGAATGTGAGCAGTACTGAAAAAAGGGTTAATTAAACTATTACGAGAGCAGCACATTTGGTGTTGGGAACTCATTACCAAGGCATGATCCCCATCCACCTTGTGTGTTAATTTTGTTACAGTGGTTTCCTTCTTGAATATTTGAGTAATTATCCCAATAGGACTTACACCTGATTTTTTCATACCCTCTCAAAATGTCCAGCACTTTCTAACCAAATGATCATATTCTGTGTCGTTGTTTTTGTTTTTCCTAAATAGGTGTAGCCTCTAAAAATGCCTTCCCTTCAGGCTGAGATGAAATTGGTCTGGTGCTTGCTGCTCTGCGTCCCCATGCTGTCACCCACATTTGCTGGGGGTGTCACCCGAGTCTATTACCTGGGGATCCGTGAGGTAGACTGGAACTATGCTCCAACGGGGAGGAATGTGTTCGCTAACCAGAGTGTTGCACGTAACCGGTACGTTTGCTTCTAACAGAATTTAGTCTGGGACGGGCTTTAAGCTGTCATTTGATGAGTAATTTCATGCAGGTATTTTGGGGCATCTGAGCAAGCAAGAGACACACTCCCATAGATTCTGATCTTTATGAGCTTAATGTTTAACTTGTTTTATGCTCCTGTGATAAAACCTGTGTCAGTGGGAAAAGGGATGGTTAGTCTGGAGTACACTGGAGAGGAGTGTATGGAAAACAAAGACGGAACAGAAAAAACAGCAAATACAGAACAGATTGTTCTAAAATAGTCCAGATTTTGCAATGCTCTGCCCTGGAGTTTCATTTTGGTTAGTTCCAGCTGGTGATCAGCTTGTTTATCCTGAAGCATGATGACTTTTCATCTTTATATAAATGAGTACACAGAGCTGGCTTGGTTTTGTTTCAGTGGAATTTCAAGCCTTAGACTTAATGGGACTTCCTGCATGGGATTTTAGGGGCTGTTTGAAAAACATTTTTGTTTTTCTGGCTAAAGTAAATTTGGAAACTGCAATAATTGGTTTGAGTTACTACACAAACAGTGTTTTGGTTTAGCTTTCAAAACATCAAACTTTTTTTTTTTTTGGTCAGTGTCTTTTTTGTGTGTGTGATCTGTTTTGTTTTTCAATAGCTTTCCCTAGCATTTTAAAGGCAATTGTGCTTTTTTCCCTACCCTCATTTTCTGTAGCAAATAGCTGGTATCTCTTGACCTGCTCTCAGTCCTTTAGCCCTCCATAATAAGTAACACTCAGGTTCAGACACTTCCTTCAGAAACAGCACAGTGGAAACAGGAAGGGTTTGCAGAAACATCAGAAACATCTGTCAGTTTAGCATGGAAAAGTCTCTGTTCTCTGTATATACCATATATATGTAAATTAGTTCACATGAAATACCCCCAAATTCAGGATTAATAAAGATGTTACCAATGACTCCTGAAGTGATAATGAGTGCAGTGGATTTTGTTTGGTTTCTCTCATAATATGTGACGAGAAGGAGTTGAAATTTAGGGCCATTGAACTTCAAGGCAATTTAAAAGCTGTTGTCATGGCAAACAAGTAGCTAATGGGACGTATTTGTACAATGATTGCAGAAATGAAATTGCTGGCAATTAGAAAGGGATGTGATGTTGACATAATTGATAGAGGTATATTTTGATACCTCTATCAAAATATTTCAAGGAGTTTTTTGTTGGGAAGAAATGGACTGTGTGAGGAAAAAGAGGCACATTTGTAAAACAAAGTGTGAATTGTCCTTAACTCTTTACTGATAATGGCTGCAGGGCTGGCTTGGCAAAGGGCTGAACTCTGGATTGTATAACCCGAGCCAAGCCCTGCCCATTTTTGAATGATGAGGGCAGTGCTTGATATTTGGGTCTCAACTGTTCATTTTTTGAGATGAGCCTTAGAGTTTACCTCCCTTCCAGGACTGCTCTATTGAGGCAGGCGGTCAATCTGAAGGGGGAAGTGAGGGGAGTGACCTTGGCTCTCGTTTAGGCTGGTTCCACTGATACCTTGACTGTGATTCATCTCTTATCTATTAAGAATTACCCATAAAGAGCTAATATGCTCATGAGTTAAACTTTAGTACCTGTGTGAGTTTTTAACTCTGGAAGCTGGTTACGTGCTGTGTATGTACCTGCCTGACTCCTCTGCCACTCTGGAAGGAATTTGGAGACTGTTAAGTAGAAAATCATCTTTCCAGCTTCAAATTTTGGCCAGAGAGCTCAGGAGACTTCCCTAGCCCACTCCATCTGCCTTGTGATTTAGCTAGAAATGCCACAAAGGAATTGAAATGAGTTTTGAAGAGCCCAGTGAAGGCTGAAGTAGGCATAAGAAGGGTCCTCCCTGCAACACTTACATGGGATTGTCTGGGAAGCTGTCCTTCCCATTTCTTGTTTGCAGGGCACAGTTCAGGGATGCATTTTTTGTCTGTTGGTGAAGAGCTGGGGTTGAGGTCATGATCAGGCATGGGTGACTTAGAGCATCCCAGAGTCCTCTAATACCAAGGCTTTTGGCTGTACCCGAGAGAGTGGAGTGCCACTGTATTGACCATCTGCTGCATATAATGATGACTCATAGTGCCTTTCCCTTTGAATTCAACAGCCAGGCCTCAGAATTCCTGCAGTCTGGGAAAGACAGGGTGGGAAGCACGTACAAGAAATCTGTCTATAAGCAATACACGGACTCCACATACACCACTGAGATCCGCAAACCTGGCTGGCTGGGGTTCCTTGGGCCTGTCATCCGAGCAGAAGTGGGGGATACCATTAAAGTACACCTAAAAAATTTTGCTACTCGACCGTATACAATCCATCCTCATGGTGTTTTCTACGAAAAGGACTCTGAAGGTAAATGAGCTGCTGCCATCATGGAGACAGATTTTTCTTACTGGGAACTTAGTATGTATAGAGGACAGCTGTCCATAAAGCCCCAGCTGGAAAGCAACTGCATTTGGGTTGGTGAAGACACCAGGTGTTGGGTTAGTAGGGTCAAGGGGCTGGAGTCCTGACCTGGGCACAGGTTTCTTGATTTTAGAACCTCCAAAACACTGATCAACTCTAGAGATTGTAAAGAGACTGACTGTGGGGGCATAGTGCAGAATTGAAGGCAAAGCAGCACTAGGCAGAATGGAAATAATCCTGCTGACTCTGTGCTGACCTGTTTACTGGGCAAGTTGCCTCAGTGCCTCTTTGAGGAAGTGATGATTAAACACTATTTCAGCCTTGGGATGGTGAGTTTCAGCTCAGTATAAGGTTACATGTGTGGGCATTTTGGCTCTTCTTGAATGGATGTTGTGATTGCTCAATTGTTCTAGGATCCCTGTATCCTGATATGTCCCCCCAGGATCAGAAGAAAGATGATGCTGTTTTCCCAGGAAGGAATTACACCTATACTTGGACTGTCCCTGAAGATCACAGTCCAACTGCTGATGACCCAAACTGCTTGACGTGGATCTACCACTCTCATATTGATGCACCAAGGGACATTGCATCTGGATTAATTGGGCCATTACTTACATGTAAAAAGGGTAAAAACACCAAGAGAAAGCAGCTGAGGACTGCAGTTCCATAATGTTAAGGTTTTGTGGTGACACGAATAAGGATAGGATGTGAAAATACTCTAGTGTGCAGCTCCCAGCTTCAGGGGGAAGTGCAGCATGGTTAGAGAAGACAGTACCTGGGTTCTAGCTGGATTCTGGTTTCTGCATTGTCTTTATCTCTTAGTGGTTGCACAGGTGAGCTTGCAGGCCTCTTGATCCAAGAGAGCTGCCTGAATCCATGCCAAAAGCAAGACTCTTGTCCAAGATCTAGTTTGTGTATGTAAAACATGGTGACTGGTTGGTTTCAGCAGGAGTGAGAAGACTGAAGGTGTTGCAGTTGATGATGCAGTGGCAGAGCTGCTTGGGAGAGAGAACTGTATTGGCAGGATATATTGGAAAAGGGTGAGCTCCCCACTCTGGGGTGAGCTGTGAGGATGATGGGAAAACATCTGTCTTCTCCAACTGATGTGACAAGACTTACTCTGCTACTGCTGTTTTAATCTCTTGCCTGATACATGATTTTTTGCATGAGTGATTTTCTGCATTCATTCCTCTCTTCTTTCACCTCAGGAATACTGACTGGCAGCTCTCAAAGACGCCAGGATGTGGATGTTGATTTCTTTCTGATGTTCAGTGTGGTGGATGAGAACCTAAGCTGGTACATGGATGAGAACATAGCATCATTCTGCACAGATCCTGGCTCTGTAGACAAAGAAGATGCGGAATTTCAGGAGAGCAACAAAATGCATGGTCAGTGTCACCTCTGTGAGGCCACTGTCTCTGCCGAGACACTCAGGAGTGTCAGTGCTCCAGGATCTGCTCTGAGATCATCTGCTGAGCAAATAGTATCTCAGGGACAGGGCAATGGCTCCAGAAAACAAAAGTATTGTTTGATTTTATCTTTGGCTTGAATGAGCTTTTATACCCTTTGTTTTAGGAATGAGCTGTGGAGCTGCGCTCTCCAAAGCAGAAGAGGAGGAGGAGTTCTGGTTAGGTCAATCCTCCTGTCATGTCTGTGCTGTCATCTGCTGGCAAGAGCTCTGAAGGCCCCTTTTCTGTTCTCTGATTTTGGCTTGCTTGGTTTTTCAGCTATTAATGGTTATGTGTTTGGCAACCTCCCTGAACTGACAATGTGTGCTGGGGATGATGTTTCATGGCACCTCTTCGGGATGGGCAATGAAATTGATGTTCACACAGCCTACTTCCATGGAGAGTCACTCAATATCCGAGGCCACAGGACAGATGTGGCCAGCCTCTTCCCAGCCACTTTTGTTACGGCAGATATGATCCCCAGTAACCCTGGGAGATGGCTGCTGAGCTGCCAGGTCAATGATCACCTACAAGGTAAGACAGAGAGTGGAATATGTCCTGGACTCTGTGTCCTCTGTTTTTGATGTACATGATGTACACTGTGGTAGGGAACAATGCCTTGGGCATGAAAAATGTCCCCAGATGAGTGGGTGATTCCTTGTCTTGTAAAAATTGGGGTGGGCTGGTTACTAATGTCCAGAGCAGCTTTGATGGTAGTGACTTGTACCACGGTGTGACGTTTCATATTTGGTACAGCTGAAAGTTGAGAGGAGGCCGTGTCTTAAGAGTTCTGGTCCCTGTAAGAGGCACATGCATGATAGATCTGAAGACAACAGAAGGCTCTGGTCACTCTCTGTCCATACTTCTATAGCATCCAGTATCTAAGGCTGGAAGTTCTGCTCGCTGACACAAAACTCCTTGCTGTGGAGTTACTTGCCTTTTCCCATCCATGTGCCTTTTGGGACAGCAGAGGGAAGGTGGGACTGCCCATTCGGCTGGCCGGAGGGGCTAAGTGTCCACCTTCATGTCTTGGACAGCTGGGATGGGGGCACTCTATGAAGTCCGGCCGTGTTCTCGGCAAGCTCCGGCATCCACCCTGAAAGGGAGAGTTCGGAAATACTACATAGCTGCTAAGGAAGTGCAGTGGGACTATGGACCCTCGGGGCTCGACCAGATCAGTGGGAAACAGCTCAGTGACGCAGACAGGTAAGTGAGAGGCTAGTGGGCTTGGGCAGTGTTGGGGAGTCTGGCCTGTATCAGGAAGCCTGCTCAGGAAAATAGGGAATTTCTTTCTTTTCAAAATACATGCCTGCTACTCATATGGCATACATTTCCTGGGAAGGCTGATCACCCCATCTAGAAAGGGAGGCTGCTGTAGATAGACTGCACTGGGAGCAGTATAGCTACCTTGGGGCTCTCCCATGAGAGTGCTGTGTAGCACAGCTATACCCACAGGCAGCAGGAGTCCCAGCAGATGTACAGCGTGAGCTGCTGCGTTTGTCTCTGGGCTTCATTTCTGCTTGCTATGCCTGACCTAGGAACAGATTGATCTATTTGAGAAACGTTTCAAAAAGCCCCTGGTGCAGCAGACACAGGGTGGCAGAGCTGGCCTGCAGATGGGCCTCAGGCTGTTGTTGATGCAGGAAGCAATTTCTAGGAAGTCAAATGCAAGGACTTGGATGGTAGCCCTCCATCCCATGGTCAGGTGACTGTGATAGCAGTTGAGAGGCTTCCCATTCAGGCTTTGGCTAACTGATAGAGAGATTATTCTCCTTCCACAGAGATTGCTTCCCTTCCCTAATAATCTGTTGGAGAGGATATACCTTATTCAGGTGGAGAAGAGGAAATGAAGAGTGGTTAATTATTTACCCAATGCCATGCAGCAAGTCTTGTAGACCTTAGACCTGTGAGCTGGCCTTGTAACTGCACTGCCTCTCCTGCAAGGCTTATTACTTATATTTGGTGAGGGTGGTATCAGAGGAAATAAATACTTTTACAGCTGTTTATTTTAGTTGTCATTGTGGCTGTCCCCTGGGCTGTCCCCAGCTTCTGAAGAGGTTGGAGTTTTAGCACTGCCTTCCCACTGACTGCACTCCACAGTTTTGTTCATTCCTTCGCACATCTTGTGTAGTGATGCTGATCACAGCTGGCAGGTTTGCTTGGGAGAGGATGATGTGCCACAGGTGCTCCCTGAACACACAGGTAGATGAGTCTGTAGGGGCAAAAAAGCTTTGCAGAGTCAAAGCTGTATTTGTTCCAAACTAGAGGTGCTGTCCTTGTCTGAAATACTGCTTGATTTGGAGATGCCGATGGCCTTGCCAGAGGAAGCAGGGGAACAGGACTGATTTTTCTGTGAAATAACCTGACATACGCTTTTTGCATTTAGTCCTGCTCAGCAGTATTTCAAGCGTAGCCTTTACCGAATTGGGGGTGTCTATTGGAAGGCAAAGTATGTGGAATATACTGATGAGAGCTTCCGTGAGGAAAAGCAGCGATCAGAAGAAGAGAAACACCTTGGAATACTTGGTGAGAATCATCCAGGAACACGAATCCTCTGTCAGTGTCTGTGAGAAGGATGCTGATGCTGGGATTCCCAGGTGGCTGTACCTGCCTGCTCATTTTGAGGGGCAGGGAGAGGCACAAGGGGTACTTCACAACAGTCACATGTGAGAGCAAAGGGAAGAGGCCAAGGTACAGGGTGGTAGAATGGACAGTATTACTTCAGGGGTTGTTCTGAAGGGGTTCTAGAGGTAAGGGCTAAGGGACACAGTATAAAATGTGTGACTAGAGCTAAAAAGATCACAGCCATAGCTCCTGGTAATGTGTTTTTGACTGAGCCTCTTCAAGGCATGCTGCAAACCCCATGTTCCCACAGAGCTCTTTCTCTCCTGAATGGGTGCTCAGGGACAGGCATGGTAAAGGCTCATAGGTCCTCTCTGGCTGGCTGGGTCATGGCCTTACAGACTCTGGTGGGCTTGGAGCATCTCACACCTCTGAGGCACATGTTTTGGGAGGCTGAGGGGGCTTTGTGTAAGTGGGGGAGAGACATGGGCCGTTTCTGAGGGCATTCCAGCACATCTGGGTGTTCTGTTACTTCCCCCTGTGAAGGTGTGATGCCTCTGTGAGTTCTCCTGTAGACAAAATTGCTTTCAGACAATACTTTCCAGCCCCTGCTCCCACTGAGCTCCCTTCAGCAGCAACAAGGCCAGGCCATCTGCTGCCTCTCATCTTTGGCCCTGCAGCTTGGGGGAGGGTGCCCTGTCTGCCTTGGTTTGCCTGGTGGCCTAGGGAGATGCTCTGTTGCTGATGTGCTCTGTGCTATATTCTAGGTCCAGTGATCAAAGCTGAAGTCGGAGATACCATCCTGGTGACATTTTTCAACAAAGCCTCCTGGCCTTTCAGCATCCAGCCACATGGAGTGTCCTATGGGAAGGCATCAGAAGGGATGTGGTACCATGATGGTTGGTGGATCCCTTTTTTTGAGTACTCCCCCATGACCCTTCAGAGGTGCTGGGTGTTTTGTTGATATTTACTTGAATGAAGTAAAGCCTACTATGAACATAGCTGGTGAGGTGTAGGCAAGTTTGTGAAGGGACTCAGGAATAACCCTGTAATCCCTGTTTTAAAGGCCTGTCCCAGAGTGGGGTTTCTGTGGCACCGCTGCACAACTTCACGTACCGCTGGACTGTGCCAATGCATGTGGGGCCCACTTCCAGCGACCCTCCCTGCCTCACCTGGATGTACAGCTCAGCTGCGAATCCTGTCAAAGACTCCAGCTCGGGCTTAGTGGGGCCTCTGCTCATCTGCAAGTCGGGCACTTTAGATGACAACAACAAGCAGGTAAAGGGATTTCCCTGCTCTGTTCCTACCAGATTTTTGCTTTCATGTAGAAAAAGGAAGCATCAGCAAAACACTAAGGAGCATAATTAAAACAAATGTGCAGTAGTGTATGTCCACAAGAGTCAAATGAAAGCCTTGTTGCTGGGCAAGTTAATGCTGGGACAGCTGGTGCCCTGGTCTCACCTGGGAAAGGCCAGTAGTGTTCTGGGCTCTCAAGAGTTGCCCTCAAAACAGTTGTGAGCCCTACTTTTAATTCATAGAGAAACTTGGCTGAACCACTGTACCTTGGAACAGTTACCTTATAGGTAACTCTTGTCCTGAGGCTTGTGTAGCAGGCTGCTTTCAGAGGGGCACGTGGAATAGTCATTGCAGTCCCAGAAACACTGAAAAGACATTTTCACTTACAGGTATTCTGCTTGGCTGATACAATGCTTTGAGGTTTGGGTGAGCCTCATTTATTCTGCAAGAATTTCAATTTTCAAGCAGAGCTGACTACAAAAAGCACTTGAAAATCCATGTCAGTCTTAATGCTTTTGATGGAGAGGTGAAACCTGAAGGGCGGTTGGAACTTCCTCTTGGAATTTCACTCAGGGGTAGTCTATTCCTGGCAGTAAGTCTAGGGAAGGCAGTAAATTGATATCCCTGGGGAGGTACCAGACAGAGAAGCAGGGCCTTGTTGTGAATGACAGCAGATGGCAAATCAAATCCCCACTGCTGACTTGCACCGTGGCTCTGCTGCCCCCAGAGCCTTCGGTGGGAGCTCACATTCCATGGGGGCACCATGTGACTAAATTAGGAGTGCAGAAGAAATCAACATGCTACCCAGGATAGAAACGTGGATCTGCTGTGCAAAGAGGATTGGGAATACACACAGCCCTCGAGGTGAAGGAGCTGTGATAATGATAAACATGGGCAGGTATTGGAAGAGTGTAAGCAAAAGAGACAGACCTTTATAAATGTAGGACAGGGAAAAATCACCTGGGGAGGCACTTCAGGCTCCACAGTCTTAGGCAAACCTTTAATGAATACTTAATTGTGGAAAGTGCATGGCCACTCCTCTGAGCCCACGTGCAATAGCCTGGGAATTGCTCACCTTCTCAGCAGGCTGGCTGCCTGTGTGCTGCTGGGGACAGTGACACCAGTGGGAGAGTCTGGACACCATCACAGTGTTGTTTTAGTGGGGAAACACCATGCTCTGGAGTGCATTTCTTAGGAGAATTAGCGCTCTCAAGGATTTAGGGTAATTTTAAGAATCTGCAATCTAGGCCTGTGATAGGAGGCAGGAGGGGTGTGGTGTGGTGTGGTCATCAGCCTGCTTTGTATCTAGATTCTGGTCTTAGGTCTGGTTTGGACAGACACCTACATGTAGGTGTGAAGAAGGAAGGGGGCACTGACTTCATGGCCTTGGCTGAGTTTTGTTCACTTTATTTATGTGAAATACAGAAAATGCACAAGTGGCACCTTTTGTGAAATAAAAGAGGAGTGATCAACATGAGTAAAGGGACAGAGTTTTAAAATAAAGGGAAATATGAGAGCCAAGCAAAACAGTTTTAACTCTAAGGATAGTTAATTGGTACATTTTAAAAGTTAACAGCCATCATTGTAATTATAGAAAGGGATCGACAAAGAATTTTATCTTCTCTTCAACGTGTTTGACGAGAACCTCAGCTGGTATTTAAATGCCAACATAAAGTACTACTTGAGGATGGAAGAGACATCTGTGAAAAAGGATGATGGCTTTGAGGAATCCAACAGGATGCATGGTATGGTCGGATGCTGCTCTATGACAGCAAGGATGAACCTGCAAAGCACGGGCTGATGTTCACTTAAAGGCTGAGCTGGGGGCTGGACAAAGGGCTATGTGGTGCTGGCCTAGAATCAAGCCAGGCTGCAGGCACTGGGTGAGACATGGACAAGCAGTACAGCTGTCTGGAGAAGTTTGCTCTGAGTGTATTCAGGGGTGAATTACAAACAAGTTACCCTTCTTCTGACTGGCAGGCCTGTCCTATGAGGTGTATGCTCAGAATGAATCTCCTGGCTGACACCTGCCTGCAGAGGGTTAATTGCTTTCTCCTTTACAGCCATCAATGGACTTACATTTGGTAACTTGCCTGGGCTGGATGTGTGTGAAGGAGACAAGGTGTCCTGGCACCTCCTGGGCTTGGGCAGCGAAGCAGATGTACATGGAGCTGTGTTTCAGGGGAACACCATGCAGATGAATGGAATGCGGAGAGATTCAGCCAATCTGTTCCCCCACACATTTGCCACTGCATTCATGCAGCCTGATAACAGTGGTGAGTGCCTGCACAGCTGACCAGGCAGATGGAAGAGTCTCCCATTGTGGTATTTGCTCCTGTGACAGATTCTCTAGCATAATTTGAACTCTTACAGATGAACTGTGTTTCAGGTGCTTATTATGTTAGAAAGCTTCTTGAGGAGATTTATGTGTAGGACTTTGTAGTGCCATTCCAGCTTGGTTTCTCCAATGACTCCTTTTAACTTTGGCCTTGGCGGCAACCAAGCTCCCTAAAGACCACAGAGATACCCCCAGCACATACTGACCATACACGCAGCCAGGGAAGCAGCTGTTTCCTGGAATCTTCAACTGATTTTCTTGTTCATCCTGCCTCCCTCAGGGACTTTTGAGATCTACTGCCAGACGAGCAATCACTACCAGTCTGGGATGAGGGAACAGTACGTTGTTTCCAAGTGTGGAAAGGCGGGCACTGCCTCTGCCCATCGCTACACAGGAGTGCGGACGTTCTACATCGCGGCGGAGGAGACAGTGTGGGACTACGCGCCTGACCGCAGCTGGGAGAGGGAACGGCACAACCACTCTGCAGAGAGGTAGAGCATGTCTTCTGGGGAAGCCTGTGGCAGTGTCCCAGCAGACCCAGGAGGAGCCTGTTGGGTGTCTTGGCCACCTTATGATCTGGTGCATATGCTGGTGGTGCTGCTGGTGGGAGCGTAGCCCTCCACGTCATTATGCTCTCCAAGTCAGCTCTGGGAAGCCCCTTCAGCTTGTGAACCCCCTGACACAGTTAGTTGTTTGTTCCCCATGAGATTTTGGTTATCTCAGCACTTGTTCTGCATTTCTCAGCTATGCTGATGTGTTTCTGAGCAACGAGAATGGACTGCTTGGCTCCAGGTACAAGAAAGCAGTTTACAGGGAGTACACGGATGGCACTTTCCAAACCCGCAAGGCCAGGATAAATGGTGATGAACACCTAGGGATACTGGGTAAGGATGTGTGTAGAGGGTTCACCTCCTTCTCACACAGCAATGGAATGGGGATTTTAAAGCTGCAGTAGCTCACTGTAATCTAAAGCTGTAATCTAAAGGCTTACTGGATATTTAGGCATGTGCTGTGTGTCTGAGTGCAGAGAAATTGGGACTGTCTTCTACTTGCATCTGCCAGCTTTGGAGACAGCAGTTAGAAGGGTCCTGTGCACAGCTCATAGGAAGGCCTGGGCTTTCCTACTTGCCTTTGCACCAGTGTTCTGTCATGGCTTGGGCAAAGCATGTTTCACAGCTGCATTTCTCTGACTAGGGGACAGAAACAAGCACTGACTTTGGGAGAGGGGTCTGAGAAACAGAGGGGAAAATCTGTAGCTGTGAGAAATGCATCTTGGGTGAAAGCAGGCAGCTTTGGGAGGTGGAGGAGCATTTTGCAATGGTTAGTGGAGATCTGTGGAGACAGAACTCTCTGTTATGAATCCGAGGCTGTAAGTGGTGTCAGGACAGCCAGTCTGAGGCAGCGTCTGCCACTCAAAATAGGCTGAAGTTCTGATTTGTGACACTGTCAGGCTCAGTTGAATATTACCTCTTTTTTTGAAACCAGTAGCAAGGGATGATCAACATCCCATGATGTGACATTTAGCATAGCAGTATTCAGAAATCAAGCTTTACCTGTGCTGGGTCCAGCTAAAATGTGTAACCACCTTCATTGTCCTCATTGCGAAAATCAGTCCAGTTTCCTAAGACTTGGATTGGGACTGACATCGAATTCTCTTTTTGGGAGGTAGAGAAGAGGAAGGGGAACATCATAAATATTATAAGGTAATATTTCTGGGGAGAAGATGTTGAGAGAGGGGTGGGAATATCCCAGAAGATGTGCTGATGGATTTTGCTGGTCTCAAGAGTACATTCTTTCTGTCTCAAGGCCCTTTTCTGTGGGCGGAAGTGGGTGATATTCTCAACGTTGTGTTCAAGAACAATGCCTCACGGCCCTACTCCATCCATGCACATGGAGTGCTGGAGCAGCAGACTGGACATCCCCAAGTGGCAAACCCTGGTAGGTCCTTGTCTCTAGCTGCATTCCTGCATGGGCTTGTGCAGCTGATTTTAGCCCAGAGCCAGACTGGTTTCCTTATGCAGCCTCAGATGTTCTGGTTTTGTTGCAGTTGAGTGCTGGAACTGAACAGTGACTGGTCTTTCAGGTCCAGCACGGTTTAAGTGATACCATTTGTGTGGGGATGGCAGCCATCTGGGACGTGTAGGGCATTCTACTGTATGCAACCTTTTCCCCCTCACATTGAGTGTGGTCTCTGTGGGAAGGGGAAGGTGATGGCAGGTGACAGCTCAGCCAGTTGTTGGATGGGGAAGCTTCTTCTTATGGATGCATAAGCACAATAGTATGAAAATAGTATGAAATAGGAGAAACACAATTGCTTGCTGGGATCTGACTGAAATGGCCCCTTTGTCTCATGATCCAGATGCCAATATATTTAATTTTTACAACAACTCGCCCAGACTGTTCAAGCCTGTCTCGGTTTGAAAGACAGGNACAGTCAGGTTGTCAGCCAGATCCTGTCTTTATGAAATGGGCTGCTAATATGAAAAAGGGTGATTTTAAACCCCAATTTGAATCAGCATCATAAATTTACTTCAAAGAGAAGAATGATTATCTTAGGCTCCATCTGAATGAGTTCCGTGCTCATTCTGTGGTCATTTCCGTGGTCAGGTGCAGTCTTGAAAGCAGCAGATAAAGCTGCATTGTTCTCGTACCAGACAGTGTGTACATCCTGTGACCCCTCTTGTCTTGCTCTGAGAGGGGAACTGCCACCCTGCTTTGTGTTGGGGGAAGGCAGATGCAATATCTGACAGAATTGAATTTGAGCTTTGGAGACAGGATTTTCTTGTTCGATTTGGTTTTGATGCTGCTTAGTGAATGGCTGTATCACCTGGTGTGTGGTTCTGCTCTGTCCATCAGGTGAAATTGTGACATACCGGTGGGAAGTTCCTGAGAGATCTGGTCCAGGGCCAAATGATTCAGCCTGTGTTCCTTGGATCTACTATTCCACAGTGGACCCAGTAAAGGTAAAACACAAGTTATAACCAGAAAAGCGTAATTAGACCATTTTTTTTACCCCGTTTAGAAAACAATGTGAGTTGGGTATGATTTAGATATTGGCCCAGCCAAGAGGTGGAAGAATCACCTGGTAACATGTACAGTCTTCTCCTTGGAGAGCAAGTCTTCTTAATTTGTCCTGATGTTTGTCCTTATTTTTCTTAACAAACCTTCATAAAACAATTCCACTGTCTATCCTTGCTACTAACCTTCCTCCAGTTATTTGTAGGATATTAGAACATCTCCCAGTTGGTCATGGTTTCTACTGGTGAGAGCCATAGGGCTAATATAGAAAGGCAGAAATTGTCCAAAATAAACCTCTTTAATAAAGCAGGCAGATTTGACCATTGCTAGAATTGTCATAGCACTGATTTCACAGGGCAACAACCTGGAGAATCCTGCAGTAAACCATCACATTCAACCCAGAAATAATGGCCTTTTTATCTCAAGTTGCAAATGTTTTTGCAGTCACAGAGTGGAGAGTACCATCCATATTTATGACTTTTGGATTTGCATTTAGTAGAGCACATATAGTTCCTGTTCCTGTGCTTCAGTGGCTGGTGCTTTCCAAAAGAATACTTGCCTGGCAGTACTGGTTGTTTTAAGTGGGGTGATGCGGGAATAGAAAATGATTGCTGAAAGGCAGAAAACTGTGCATAAAGGAGGGTGAGAAGGTCCTTGCCTCAGAACTCTCCTTCCTTCTGATTAGGATATGTACAGTGGGCTGATCGGGCCCCTGAAGGTCTGCCGGAGAGGGGCCCTGCGGCCCAGTGGGACCAGGAAGGATATAAAGAGGGAGTTTGCGCTGCTCTTTCTGGTTTTTGATGAAAATCAGTCCTGGTACTTGGAGGAGAATGTGGAACGTTTCAGTAAGGGAAATCACAAGGAGATCAACCTGCTGGATGAGAAATTTGTGGAAAGCAACAAAATGCACGGTAATGGTGGTGTTTATTCTGCAACCTCTCTAAGGAAGGAGCCTGACTTGTGGTGAATGTCCTCATCCTTTTCCATTATCAGTGGCACAAACAGAATTAAAAATGCCTGTTCTCAATATTGCAGCACACCTACAGCCCAAATCTTTGATCTGCAGTGAAGGCTGATGATTATGATTCCTCCTGTAAGGAGGAATACCAACATCCAGGCCAGAGAGGTTAATTTCTGACGTGTTTGAGTGACTCAGAAAAGGAAATAAAATCAAACATGAAATTAACCTGTCAGAAAAATTTAATTCTGTTTGCCTCGGGGAGCGTCAGAGTATGTTAGACTTTAAATTAATTTTCTTAGCTATGTGGCTGCAAGACATGGCTCAGTTGTTTCAGCTCTTTATCAAAAAGCTATTTCTACCAAAGAAGGATGAAAAGATTTGTTTAAATTAGTGTGTTATTTACGTTAGTTTCTCTCCATATTTTATCTGGATCTATCTAAAATACCTCAGCAAAACAGGTCCCATGACAGTTGTGGAGATAATAATAGTGAGGAGTTACATTTTGTGTACTGTCATTACTACTGGTTTTGTATGGGTGAGATAAAGACTCTCCAAAGACATGTCCATGAAGATGTAATTGTTAACCTAGTATTACAGCTAGCAGAACCAGCATGCTGAAGTTGGATACTTGTTTTAGGCTACACAAACTGCCCAGAGCAGAGCTGGGAGTAAAACCCTGGTGCTCTGCCCTTATATCCTGCCTCTCCATCTTATTCCCTCTGTTGTCATCTGAGCATGAAAGTCTTTGTGTGTGTGTGCCATGGCAGTCAGCTCACCCCCTGTTTTGATCCCTTTCCTGCCTGTGCAGTCACAGCAGGATTCGTTCCAGCTGTGCTACTTGAGAGATAAAATCCTGCCATGCAGGGATTTTACAAGTGGTTGGAATGTGATGTATGTGACCAGCCTGGGGCACAGCACCACAGGGTTGCCCACTGGCAGGATTTACCCCTTTTCAATGTTTATCAAGGAAATTGCTCAGACATTTATATGTATGTAGGTATATATATGTTTCTCCATCATGGGGCTGAAAAGGCCATTTTTATGCATTTTGACTTCTAGAAGCAGCCACTTCTGCTGGCTGACGGCAGGTTTTCAGTGAAGGTAATTTTTGAGATTGAATTGAGCTGAGCTACAGCATGGCCTTGAGTGCAAGTCACTTTTCTTGGCTATGAGCAGAGTGGATAAGTGGCTGAGCTGGGGGGACATTCCTGTGGGGGACACTAAGTGCTGATACACTGGTATGAGCTGTATGAGCTTTGTAGCCTCTAATCTGCTGCCTTCCTCTGAGGATGGAATTCCACTAACAGCCTTTTCC
Source organism: Vireo altiloquus (assembly GCA_013396875.1). NCBI lineage: Eukaryota > Metazoa > Chordata > Aves > Passeriformes > Vireonidae > Vireo > Vireo altiloquus. The sequence goes on from VZRF01012833.1 coordinate 899,649, forward strand.
CCTCTGTGTTATTCCCTACACAGCAATCAATGGCAGGCTCTATGCCAACTTGCCTGGGCTGACCATGTATCAGGGAGAGTGGGTGAACTGGTACCTGCTGGGAATGGGTCATGAGATTGATGTCCACACAGTCCATTTTCATGCTGAGACCTTCATATACAAGGTAAAAATACCTGCTGATGGTAAAGCAGATATTGACCACTGAGATCAGCATTTTTACTTGACTCTGTATTTGAACGTTTTTTAATGACTCCACAGAGGCTTCACCCAGCTAGGAAAAGGATGTGGTTTTACACATTCCAGTCTGACTTCTTGAGCCTCTGTGTTGTGCTGGGATGTCCAGCTTAATTGGGTTAGGCATTACCAGATTGTTTGCTTTCCCAGCTGCAGCCCTGGAGCAGGCTTTTTGAAAACTTGTTTTTGAGCTTTGAAAAGCTGAAGTGGTCCCCAGCAACACTGGCAGAATTTTCTTCCTGAGAAGATACAGTGAGCACTGCAGCTAATGGCCTCCTTTCTCTGACAGAATGGCAAAAGCTACAGAGCAGATGTTGTGGATCTGTTCCCTGGGACCTTTGAAATGGTGGAGATGCTGGTTGGGAACCCTGGAACATGGCTGCTTCACTGTCATGTATCTGACCATATCCATGCTGGGATGGAGATCCTCTTCACTGTCCTGCCTAGAACAGGTAGGGAGCTGTCACTGTAAAACATCCAGCAGCACTTCCTGCTACTGCTATGAAATAGAGTGTTTTTATCTCAACTTTTACACATTATAAAAAGCCTGATAATGGGGCAGGTAATTACCTAAGTGTTATTAAATTATTATGTTCCCTTTAAATATGGTAATACCTGGAGCTGGAGTTAATAAATTGTTTTCGGGAGTTTATGTTACCTATGTTGTTATTCTAAGTTTGGTTCTTAGCTTGTGTCTGAATTGCCATGTCAGCTCTCAGCCAGTAATTGCTCTTTCTAAGAACTTGAAGGTGCTCAGAGGTGAGTGACACCCAGTACTGGGTTTGGCTGCAATGGAGCCCACATGGTGATGTGGTTTTACATTTATTACCAAAACTGTGAATGCCCCTGTGATTCAGTTGTGGGTGGCTAGTGCCAGTCCAGTGTCAGACTGTCTCTGTTTCTCCCTCGGCACTTTTTTTATCAAGGCTGGAAAGGGTTGTGCACTGGGGCCAGGGGTGTCTCTGAAGGAGGTGATACAAAAATTCTCTTGTCTCCTGTAGAGAAGGAAAACATTGACAGGACAAAGGACAGCCTACTAGTCCTGGAAAACCATGCTGCCTCTGGATCTAATCCTTGCCAAATGTGCCCTGTTCTGGGCTTTGCCTGCTCAGCCCAACACCTTCTTACCCTCCTTTTGTTTCCTTTCAGAGTCAGAGCCGGAAGTCGTGAGTGTTGCCCCAGGTATGGTGTGTACAGCACTGCCAAACCCTGTTTGTGGGAAGGGGAGAGGGCAGATTTTCCTGTTTTTTCATCTTTCTTCACAACTCCCATTTTTCAGCTGCTGTGAAGAAATTCAGCTGAGCTGAGATGATTTGAGAGCCAGTTCAGGCCAGCTGCAAATGCAGCCACCTACCTACAACTCAGCAGGCTTTCTCCACTGTTATTTCAGTCACTTTCTCCCCAATATTTTTGTCACTCAACATGGGCATAACAGAAGAGGAGTAGGAAATGTGTGAGAGCAGTAGTGGCAATATTAAATAATTTGGTTTTATACAATACACAGATATCAGCTTGTGTGTGCTCACCAGGCAGAAACCTTGGCCAACAGCTGTTGCCTGAGCAAACAGCCCTTTTTCTCAGGAGGTGGCTGCTGCTTCTCTGTGGAGGCACAAGCAAGCTCAAGATCTTGGTGACTCACCATGGGCATGGCTGAGCAAGTACACTCAATGGTGTGTAGGACAGCAGCTGTGCGCACAGGGAGCATGGACTGGGGGAACTTGCTGCAGCCCCAGCCTGGACACTTGTTCTCATCTCTGGGACAGCAGTGACTGACTGGCTTCTATAACCTCACTGCCTCACAGACCTGAGAGACACTCTAAGGTTCTGGGATGGAGCAGGTTAGGGAAGGAACCATCCATCTCAAATCTCTGTGTAGGCTCAGAGATGAGGGTCTGACAGATGAATGGCACTGGGGCCTCCTTTGAATCATTGAATCTTTAAGGTTGAAAAAGACCTCTAAGATCATTGAGTCCAACCATTAACTCAGCACTGTCATGTCTACCACTGAAATATGTCTCTAAGCTCCATATCTGCACATCTTTTGAACACTTCCAGGGATGGTGATTCTGCTACTTTGATTGCATCAGGTTTTTCTTTTGCTCCTTTGTTGTATTTCTTGCAAACTTTCAGGTCTAGTATTGCTGGCTCTTGTTGAAAATACCTTTCTGTCTCTCAGGGCTGCCGCTTGAGGATGAGGATGAGTCCCAGAAGATGATGCTTTTTGGATCTAAGGTGACTCAAGGGCAGATAGAAGCCACAGTCATTTCTCTGGCTGTTGTAGGAGTCCTGCTGCTCCTGGCTGCTGGTGTCCTCCTGGGAGCAGTCATCCGTCTCGAGAGGCAAAAGAGGTTACGACGCAATCGGAGATCCATCCTTGATGACGGATTCAAACTCATGTCTCAAAAGAATTCTGGTCTCTGAAAGCCATGTACAGACATTGGGCTGTGTGCTTGGAGCAGGGGCTGGATCCTTGTCTACAGCAATGATTTTGGGGCATCATTTCAATTTCACATTGTACTTCTAGAAGCTGAGGAGGGAAAGCTGGAGCCCTGACCTCTTCATATATTCTCCTCAGCCCTCTGTAAAGAAAATGTCCATCCAGGAGAGATCCAAGGACCTTTTGAACTGACTGAAGACAAGTAATGATTAAAAAAGGTCCTTCTGAAATACCCTCCTTCCCCAAGGAAAAGAGGAGACATTTTATTCTCTCCAGAACAGCTCCAGTTGGTTTTTCCTAGCAGAATAACTTAGGCCAGGTTCTAGTCTTGCTCCATTGCCAGAATCGATTTGGGAATTGTCTCCCAAGAAACTGTGAGCCATTAATGTGTAATTAATGTGAAGGAGAAGAAGATAATATTTTCAGTTTTGTGAATCAATGAAGAATACAGAAAAAATTTGTTAATTTAGAATTGGATTGCTGTTTTTTGATGAGTAAGTGGGCAGACAAATTCAGGGCAGTGCATGTCACTGAGAACCCCATCAAGGGCTATCACAAGCTGTGCCTCACTGTCAGCGTTGCTGTGACACATCCTTTTGCTCTTTGTTGGGGGCCAAACTGGGAGTGGGTGGTGGGACCAGAGTTCTATAGCCCACTTGTGGGCTGTGGTAGCCATCTTACAGCATCAGCTGTGCCCACACATATCACTGTAACATCATCCTGTGTGTGCCCACACATCCCACAGTCTCATTGCTGTGTGGGTCAAGTACTGAGCCCTTCCCTATGAAATACCTGTCCAGCTCCCTCCTCTGAATCCCCATTACCCAAATGGATGCAAGTTAGTGCTTATATATTTCTGTGCTGGTGTTAAAATGGAAAGAGCATAAAAGCAATCTAGGTGGCTTTCAGAGGCAATTAAAGCAGCTAAATGGCTCTAATGACAAGGGGCTGCTGGGGACTCCTTAGGTATAACAGCACCATTTTCTTCAGAACAGTGGTTATCACATACATAATCATGTTCAATTCATATCAAGCTCCTGCATATTTTCAGCTGTTTTTTCCTTTGGCACTGAGGACAAAGCTCATTATTTTTCTTTCATTACACTTCATTAGGCCTGGGGGGGGCTGGAGGGCTGTTGAATACTCTGAATATGTATGATCTTTGCTCAGATTTAAGCCTGGTTCAGCTGCTAATGCAAACCACAGGTTTCCAAACCCATCTTAGAAGCTATGAGAAATAAGAATGAAGTCTTTATTTTATTTTTTCCCCCTTGGCTTGTCAAAAGCTAGATCAAAAATGTTTTGGGTCTGTACTGAGACAAAGGAGTGAGTGTAAATGTATTCCTTTGCTTCAGGGCAGCAGGGCTGGGAAATTGCCCTTCCTGCAGCTCTGCAGCCTGGTCCCAGCCTGGACTTTGGGTGCTGGCCCCAAGCACAGCAGCAGAGGGCTGGGAGCTGGATTTCACACATTCCATAAACAGCAGGCTGTTTATACCAAAATTCCTCCAATATAATGTTTTTTTGGGCCAAATGGAACATCAGTGGCAGAGGTCTCCTCTCCAGCAGGGGTTGTGACGAGCTTTGGGGGCAGGCTCTGGAGAAGCCTGTGGTTTGAGGGCTGTGTCCTGTGAGAACCAATTCCTCCTCAAACTGAGAAAACTCAAGGGAAAGCTTTGGACAAAACAGAAACAGATAGTTTTGCTACAACCTTCTGTTGCAGCAAACTGACAAAGTAGTTTATCAGTTCACAATTGCTCCTAAGCGAGTGTCAGCTTTCCTAGCCAGTGTGCATATGAGGAGGAAAAGGAGAGATCACAGAATCATAGAATATTCTGAGTTGGAAGGGACTTAAAAGGATCGTAGAGTCCGGCTGTTAGGTGAATGGCCTGTACAGGGATTGAACCCTCAACCCTGCATTATAAGCACCATGCTCTAACCAAGCTAGTCCAATAAACTTCCACCATAAACCCACCCCACTTTAACCCACACTGCCACAATGAGTTCAGAACAGGTTTGCCATCATGGAAGAGCTGGTGTCGCAGGTTTTGTATGGGATGAATATAAGAAGCAGCTAATAGCTGCCTGTTGTAGTCACTTAGGTAGTCCTTTCTGCCTGCAGTTTTAACACTGCTCTTCCTAGACCCCCATTAGCTGTGATGACATTTTAAAAAGTTGGCCCCAATGATCACCCACCTATTTGAAGCCTTCCAGGCTATCTCAGGTGACTGCAAAGCAGAGTTACTCATTACATGGCAGCAGCTGGCTGTTTGCAGCAGGACTGGGGTGGGATCCCTGTAGTGTCTCCACTCAGTGATGGGCAGGCAGTCATGCCCTCAGCCATGGCTGTGCCGGCATGTGGCTCGTGCTCCTGCTGACTCCCACTCTGACTGAGCATGGGAGCTGCGAGTCAAAAGCCGTTTGGTTGTGCACAGGGAAATACAAAGTGCTGTCTTTATACTTTTTTTCTCAAAACACAAAAGTTAATGTGGAATTAACCTGTGGCACTCCATAAAACAACTGACACTGGTAATTGTCAGTGAAGGGGTTTGCTGGGCTCTCAGCTGTAGTGAAGCCTCCGATTCTGGACTAAATTGTTTGGTGATCCAGACTGGACATGCAGCCTGTTTGCAATTTTGTTGGCATAGCAAATTACAGGAGTGATGGCAAGTCTGGAGTGATATGCTCATCATCCTCTCATTGGGGAGAAGAATTGGGGCACAACAGCTGCCAAAACAAGGGGATCTGCAAGGTGAAATCAGAGAATGGATCTGAGCAGAGGGAGAGCTGCCTCTAGCTTATTCATGTATGAAGTCTGGGATATGAGATGTACACATAAGGCAATGTGTACACACACAGGGTGTTGCAGTTGAGTCCGGGGATGGCAAGAAATGCGGCATAAACTTCAGATGAGAAAAAGTTATTAAGAAAATCTTGCATTTTATGTATCTAGGGTCATTAGAGCAGGACACAATTATTGGTTTTTAGGTGAACACCTCTTTAGCATAGTTACAAAATAACAAAATGTGAAATGGAAGAACAAAATGTAAAAAACAATACTTGTGAAGTATAGTTTATAAAAACACACAAGGTGGTTTACATAAACTTTTCCTGGTTCTCAGCTTCGCTTGTGAGAAAGTAACTTCTCACAGAGTTGAGAGCTGGAAAATTTCTCTCTGACTAAACTTGTCAGCATCCACACAAGGTACCAGACTTGCGGCAGCACTCGTCTTGTAAACAATCAATGAATTCAGTCACAGACTGTTCTGGGATGTGAGAAGAGCAGGACTGGGCATGTGATTGATCAAACAGCTATTGCTGAAATTAGCATTTATGGTGTTAAAAATCAAAGACAGCTTGTCTTGGACATCAATTTGTTTGTTAATTTGCTGTTATTTTGGGGAAACTAAATCGGTTGCTCACCAGGTGTTTTATAAACCTAATATCCTTTGATGTTCTTGAGAGACTGGCTTCATCCTGCATTCTTTAACTGTGGGAAGGATGGGCAAGATGAAACAGTCACCTATCCCTCAGGAGACACAGGGAAACAATAAAGGAGGAGTTCAGTCTATTGGAGAAGGTGTAGGCAAAGGACCTTTGTCCTTTGTGTAAGAGAGTTCAATGTGGGCCATGCATGTCTGGTAGGCACAGGAGAGAGAAATACTTTCTTATTCAGTGTCATCAAATGTAACAAATTATGTCTTTCTTTGTGTATGTTGATATGGGAAGCTTTGCAATCTGACACTGTAAGGAGCTGACAGAAAACCTTGCCTGTAGGACTTTCCTACTGGATCCTAATTTTTCATATTCAGGAATTATTTTCTTCAAATGAAATCTTTCCCTTTTAGAGGCAAGTGAAGAGCAGCCATCTTCTTTGGGTCAGGCTGACTTGCTTTGTGAGAAGCAAACAAGCACAAAGCAAAGCTGAGGATGGTAGTGAGCACAGTGTGTCCCTGCCTGCCTGTGGGCTCCTGCTGCTGGAGGCTGTGCTGGGGTGGCCGTGACTGTGTGAGGGATGGCGTCAGGTCAGCAGTGAGATGGTTCTATTCCCCACGTCACTGCCAAATGAAGGAAGGTCCTAAGCCAAACATAACATGTGGAAGAGGCCACTGGTGTGGGTGCTCTGGTAGCTTCAGTCCCTCTAGGTTTGGTGTTTCCCCCCAGTCCTTTTGAAAACCTCTGGATCATTGTGCTTTGGAGCCAGTGGGGTGAAGGATGTACAGCCAGATTTGGATGGGCTTATCAAAACTGATTCTCTTGTACAAGGCGTGATTAGTCCAATTTGCAGGCTCTCAGTTTGTTAAACATCAAAAAACCCCAAAGAATGAGAGCAGTGTGGGTGTGAGGAGGCTGCTGATCAGCTGGTGAGCACTGCAGTGGTCCAGCAGGGCTGGAAGAACTTGTTAGTGCTGCGTTGAGCTGAAACAATCTTCAACCTTTTGTCAATATTCTGTGAGTATACAACTCAGTAGGTTACAGCTGGCATGTGACCCCAGAAAACTTCCTTTCTGCTTCATTTTATCAATGTAAAAGAAATAATTTTTCTTGGGAAGAGCTGCTGTTTGATTTATCCGCTCAATGGCCCTGATGTTCGAGATTGTGCTGCTGTAAACCTGTGTGCAGATGTTCATGGATACATGCACATTTTTGCGCCAGCCCAGGGTACAATACCCTATTCCAAGGGCTGTACAACCACATGGGAGGGGCCTCATAGGTTTTACAGCTGTGCAGGAGGGGCCTTGGAGCCAGTGGCTGGCTCCTGTCCTGCACCAAGGTCTGGCCACAGTCTTACAAATGTAGCTCCGTATAAAGCTGAGCAGTTAAAACCACTTCCCACTGCTGAAGGCATGTCATGCCTTTAAATTGCAATCTCTTGTTTCACAAAAAAAGTCAGTGCACTTTTCCTGACTGAAAGATTTTGCTTCAATAAAGCTGAAACAGGCATTCCAGCTCTACTTTCTGAGTATCTGAGGGCGATTTAGGTCAAACTACCCCCTTTCTTTCGAAAGGTCTTTACAATGGAAAATTGAAATTATCCTTTCCGTTCAGAAAGCTGTTCTGATGTGACCAGAATGGTTAATTTGATTTTCACAAGGTATGACTGGAACTATTAAAAAATATATATATCAGCCTTTTAGTCTGGAACTAGAGCCTACAATAATTGAGGTTTGACTTTGCCCCTTTCTCCAGTCATTGGCACAGACCCAAGGCACCTGCCTGGGGAGTGCCAAAGAATGTCCTCAAGCGAAGCTGCCACCCGAGTGCATGCTGCCCTCTCCATGTGAGCTCCTTCCTCCACCTCCCTGCCCATCCTTGCTCCCTCTGAAGATCTGGCTGCAAGTCTTGTGTCAAAACAGATTGTGGCTCATGGTTTTCTCTCTATAGCCTTTAGAGATTTTTAGCTTGGGGGTTTTGTGAGTTAGCCTGGAAGAACTTGCCAGGATCCCTTGGCATTACTAATTGCTAATCTGAGAAGCCCAGTGGGTGAGGAACCATCTCTGGGTGTTGTTGTCATGACTTTTATGCTTTTTTTAGTTTTCCATATGCACAGCTCGGAAATGTATCCTCATGGGTCCTGTTCTGGTCCTCAGTGAGTGGAACCCACAGACTTATGGCAGAACTGCAAATTTTAGGTGTAAAAATACCAGGTTTCATAGTTGCTTTATGAGGAACCTTCTGGGAAATTGATTGCTGATGCTGTGTCTGAGTTACGTGATTTCCCTTGGGTGAAGCTCTACAAAGATTTGATAAAACCAATTGCAGTGTTTCATTAGCCAGCAAATTCCCCAAAGGCTGATCATCCAGTAGAGCATCAAATTGCTGTCTGTAGTGATACAGGATGGGAGACTAGGCCACAGCTTTTAGCACTTTTTAGAAACTCAGATAAATCACTGTCAGTCTAAGTCATCATCTTCAGTCATGTTGAGAGCCTGAAGACTGCTAACAAGTGGAGAGGCTGAGGGGAAGAGTCTGGAATCATCAAGCTGAGCCATAGTAACACAGCGCTTGAAATGCCCAAGGGCACCACTTTACATAATGGTCGATGCCTGCATGCTGTGACCTCAGGGCCTGTAAGGAAGCAGCTGGCAGCTCAAAAGGTTATACAAGACTTTGGGAATAGATTGCTGCTGCGTCTTTATTTTCTAGGAATTTAAATAGCAATAGGTGACACTGGCATTTCACCCCATGTTTTAGACAGCTATTTCATTCTTACCCAGGGGAACATCAGTACTTCTGAAGCACAAACTATATCCTAATTTGGGGGATTTTGAATAGTCAAGTGAAATGGAACCAAGATTTTAAATTCTTCTCATTCCAGTTTGCCCAAATATTACCCAATCAAACCAAACACGTCCTCAGACTTTGCCCATATTCAATCAGTAATCATCACATTCTTGTGTCCTGAGCCACATGGCTCCTGCACTTGATCTGTGACCTCCAACAGCTCTGTAGCTACATAGTCACGCTCTGTTAGGGCTTTCCCATGAATCCTTTTCCTTAGGCTGCTTTGTGCGGCTTTATTTATCTGCACTTCTATAACCTCACTGCCTCAGTAGTGCTTCATGACAGCAGCTGCTTTATGGGTTCCAACCCTGCCTGCCTGCCTACCTACCAGGATTTGTCCACTGACCACCTCTCCCAGGGTCTCCTGGTGCTGCTCTGCATGCTCCATTGAACAGTTACTTTGAGTCGTCTGCAACATCCAGCTTTACTGCTGCTTCTCTCTAAATGGTGAATTTCAGAAAAACGGCAAATTTGTTTTACAAGTGTGTTGCCATGGCAATGCCACGTCTTGATCCTGTGCCTTTTTGTACCTGGACACCTTCCTGTAACCAAGAGTCTGGAATCAGAGAGCAGATGAAGATGTTGATGGAACAGGACAGTAGGTCATAAAGCATATTCTGAACATGTCCTGCACATTTCTGGGTCTGTCCCTAGCCTGCCAGCTGACAGTCATGACCCAGCTTTCTGTAGGCTAAAGATACATAAATTACTGAACTGAATGATGGAGGGTCAGTGGATCCCTGGATATCTTGTCTCAAGGTGATGGCAAATAAATGTGGACTAGAAGGGCAACAAACCTTGACTGGATTTGTCCCTAACACAACAAATTCCTGACTGCAGGGCACGACCCCACATGTGACAGAGCTCAGCTGGGCTTCTCTGAGGTTCTGATTTGCTTTGTGTGATAAAAAAGAATCTTTTCAGCAGGTCTACCTGTTCCATTTGACATTTTGATGCCAAGCCTCTGTGAAGACAGACGTAATTTGCTCTGTTCCTGCCAAGCGAGTCCCTTGCTGGCTCCTGGGTGTGTGTCACAATGATATTGGCTGTGGCAAACGTGATCAGCCAAATCTGTGGAGCACAGTGCAGAGACAGAATGTGAGAATTGATTGAGGGGAAGTCTGCAGGGCTTTGGAAGGAAGGAGGGTCATGAAGGAGCCTCAGGCAGAAAAGCGAATTGCAGTTTGTGTGCATGGCTGCTGCCCTGGCAGCATCAACCTCCTCTGTTTATCTGGGGTTTGTGGCTGGTTGCCCCAGTCCAGCACTGTGGGTTCCGGGCCTGGGTCACCACTCCCAGCCCTTGCCAATGCACTCTCAAAACACCTGTATTTGTGCTGATGCTCCTCACCAACACCTGAGATGTTTTCATTGCTGTCAGAGCATTTAGCACAGACATTAGCACACCTTCCACATCCTGTGTGTAAGCTATGGGAATTTGGCTGCACAGAAAACAGGAAAGAAGTCATATTGTCCAAGATGCTGATTAGTAACAGATGGAATAGGGTGAGATTCAGGGCTGCTTTTGCCTCTACTTGGCTCACTTTTCTGTGGCAAAAAGACAGAAGTAGTTTCTTTGATTTTTGTTTCACACACCTTTTCAGTGTTGCAAATTTGGCTGGCAGCTTATGCTTACAACTGCTTCACCCTCCCGCAGCTCTGGTTGCTCAGCACTGGCTCCAGAAGTCCCTGCCCAGTATGGGTCAAAGCAGCACTATGGATCCGGGGACAGAAAGGCATCTTTTGTGTGCAGGGCTGGTTGTTTTGCTTCAGGTTGACTCACACAAATGTTCCAATGATTCAGAAAGAGACAATATTTGGTTATGGAGACATTCTGTGCTGGGTCTGAGGTTCAGCAGCTCAGATGCTGTTGTTGATAATTGAACCTTTGCAACTAATAGCCACTTCCACTCAGGGCTCTCAAGGTTTCTGAGTATTATCCTGTTAAGTTGGCATGAGAAGAGGTTTGTAAAACTGCCAGGCACAAAACTCTCTGCCCAGCTCAGGAGAAGTTTGGATGTAATTCAGGGCCACTTTGCTTCAGATGGACTATAATTAAAATTTCATAATACCTTCTGGAGGTGAGATTTATGTGCAAATTGGGTACATGGGCGCCTAAAACCTTTTTGGCCAGCGTTACAGGTGCTGCTGTTTTGAGTGTATGAAAGGAGACAGCCTGTTCCGAAATAGATTATTATTTTTGATCTTTCATGGGGCTGAGTTATGGGCAATTTTAGAAAAACACAAACAATAAGAATACCAGTCATTTCAAAGGGATCAGGATTGGAGCTAAAGACAGGAATAGCAGTGTAAACTTCTAAGCTACTTTTATAAAATTATGTGCATTTCTCTGTATTTTGGGTCAATCCTCAGTTAGCACCTTTGAAGTTGCTGGGATGTTGGGGATTTTTTTCTCCCGTGTTTCTTTTTTTTTTTTCTCCTGTATTTCTCTCTTGTTACCCAGTGTACCCATTCCAGAGTGAAGTGTAATGACCCAAACCAAATCACTATAAAGTAATTGGAAAGAAACATTTATAAATTAGATTATTTGAGTCCCAAATTGCATCTTTCCCTTCTTCCCTCATAACTGATTTCAGAACAGATGCAATTGCAGCTGTGATCTGTTGATGACCAGAGGAGATGTAAGCCCTCAGAGAAGCTGCCTGTGTTTGATTAATGCCCAAATCCGTCCAGCCTAAGGAGAAAGTGCTTAATTTAAGTAATCAGCAGCAGAAAAAAAAAAAAAAAGGTAGGAATTTGTAGTCTCTGTTGAAAACCTCTCACACAGGAAACCTCTCATCAACCTTAGCATTTCTTTTCAAATTCTGACTGTTAGAAAAGAGGCAATAAAATCTCAAACTTTATTTCTTTATCTTTTTCAGTTACGTCCTTTCAGGTTTTCTTCCAAGCTGAGAGCCGAGATACAATGGTAGTCTTTGAAGGAAAACCGTTATGATGATGACTGCAGCCCTGGTGGCATCATTCCTCCTTGAGATTCACCAGTATAAAAGAAATGAATTACATTACCCTAAAAAATATGTTCTGGAATCAGGTGAGGTCTCATCAGGCTGCTTCATCAAGCAAAGCCTTTAGGGTAGTTTGACTGAGGCACTTTTTTCTTTCCCTAACACATATTCCCCTGCACCAAGGAACTCCCATTCTCAGTGATTCAATCCTTTTGAATGCCATTATCTGTCTTTCAGAACATTTTTTTCCTTTATTGTTACTTCCAGGACAGTGAATTTTTCAGCACTTGCCAGTGGCTCTGGCTGAGCTGTGTTCCTTCTGCTTAACAGGGAACACATGAAGATGTTCTTGTCTCTTGCTTATTTTAACTTATTCAACTGAGGTTGAATTTTTTGACCTTTTTTTTGCACTCACTCTTGTCGCTTACGTTGCAGAGAAATAAAGAAGAACAAAGGCTGTCTCATTACACTTTCACTGCCAAGCAACTCTTCTGGAATGTGTTTGTCTTTCTGGAATGTGGAATGTTGTGTGCTGGTGTTATGATCTAGTTATTATTATTATTATTAAGGTTCTTTAGAAATTCCTCTGCCCAAATTAAAGTGCAAACGAGACCATGTGCCAGTGACAATAGTATAGGTTTTATTGTATAGTAAATGTGAGAGAAAAAGAAAAGGAGTAGAAAGTAGGTGGCGGGGGGACAGAAAGAGAGTGACAGGGACAGAATAAGGATCACTACTCCGTGGATCCCAACAATGTTCCATTGATCCTCTCCAGCTGGTCTTCTTGGTGGTGAAGGTCCCCCCAGAAGGTGTAGAATCCCCTGGGTTTTTGTCCCCTCGAGCCAGGTGGCAATGTCCAGGCATGTCCCCTGGGGGAGGGGGCAGTCTCTTACAGCAGACTCTGGATTTGTTGCATCATGTGCAGCCCTGTGGTGCAAGGCCCAGCACTTTGGGCGTCTTTGATGTATTGTGACACCCCCTCAGCTGCCTCTCACGTGAGAGTCCCGTGGATGTGGCCTGCGGGGTTGGGGGTGCCACAGCTGGGCCAGTTTGTATAATCGGAGGATGGGTATTCAATGCCTCTGGCCAGAGGTTACGCCACACCCGAAACCATCTCCTCCCCCCTCGGTTTGGGGAGGAGTCTGTGTAAATCTGGCTCCTGTGAGCTGTGCTCTGCCCCCACCCCAAACCTGGCTCCTGTGAGCTGTGCTCTCCTCCCACCCCAAACCTGGCTCCTGTGAGCTGTGCTCTTCCCCCACCCCAAGCTCAGCAGACGATGCTCCTCAGTGCAGCTGGCGGCTTTGGCCTTTTGGTGCATGCGTACCTTTCCCTGCACCTGAGGTGACTGAACAATGGGTTTCCCTTTATCTAATCAGCAGTTTGACTTTCAGTCCAAAGTCCAAAGCTTCAGGGAGGCTTCTTGATTGTAGCTTCTTTATAATGAGCAAAACTTTGTATCAATGTTTGAGGCATGAACTATTTTCAGTGTCTGACAGCTGGGGAGAAAACAAGACCAAATAATTTCTACTCTGCTGATCACTGGCAATTTACAGTATGGACAAGAACTTTAAAATACCACTCACTTGGAGTTTAAAAAGTTTCAGGAAAGGTTTTAAAGGAGAAAGCTATTTACTGGGGAAAAGTTTGAGATTGATGAGGTGATGGAGTTAGAACTGCAGAGGTGCCTGGTGCCATCACTGACCTGAGGGTCAGCAGCCACTGGCAGAGCAGTGCTGGGGTTGATGCTGGGGGCAGCAGCAGGGAGGACAGGTGCTAGCTATGTGCTCAGGCTGGGCTGCAGGAGAGATCAGTGCACCCCATTCCTTGGAAGTATCCTGGTGGCTGTGGCTTCCAGAGGCCCAGGTGGTGAGTGGGGAGTTCAGGCTGTGGTGTCCCAAGCTCCTCTGGCTGCCCTGAGCAGGTGGTGGGGAGAGACCAGGGTTTGACCTGGCTGTTTACTCTTCTGTCTTGAAAATACTTCTATACAGTACTTTTTATAAACACCCCCTGTAATCATAGCTTTGTCAAGTCACCTCAGCAAAATACTGGTGGTACTTTGAAAAAACTGCAGTCCCCCCATTTCAGCTAGCAGGGGCCTGCCCCAGGGCAGGGTATAGTGCCATAGTCCTGTATCCTGGTGCCAGCATCAGACCTCCACAGCAGGAGACACACTGAAATCACAAACCTGAGAATGAACAGGGAAAAGGATACTTCCAAAGGATTTTGTAGTTTTTCTAACTTCTCTTGATCTTTAGGACCAGCTCAAACACCTCTTTCTGGACACACATTCTGCTTCTTTTCTTCCCAGCTTTATTTCAAATCCATCTGTCACATGGAGCCCCTCAAGATCAAGCTGCTGCCACCTTCACTGTGCTGGGGCAGCAGCTCCAGTGCAGCCCATGCAGTTTGGGATGGAGCTGCCTGATGGGAGCTGTGGGACCACCTGGTGCCACGGAGGGAGTGTGAGGGGTGGTTTCCCACACCTGTCCCCAGCCTCTGCACTCAGCTGGGAAGAACTGCTCTGAGACCACCTCAAACTACGTTGCCCAAAGCGAAGCCGAAGGAACAATGGTTTGGGCTCTGACTTTTGCTCCTCCCAAGGCTCTCCATTTCCCTGAACTGACTGCTGATACCACCCACCTGGCTCCTCTCAGTGCCAGGAAACGGACAAAGAGAAGAAAGACTGAGATGTTATGGACAGAGGGTAGCAGCTGTGTAATTTTACATAACAGCACAGTTTTGGGAGGTTTCAGCTGATTGTACCCTTGTAACAGCGGGTTTTATGTGTCTGATGGAGCTGTAGTTGGTCTGTGCTCAGAAATGGGTCAGTGTGAGGAACAGACTGTTAGGGCCATCACTCTTCCATCAGGGCAGCAGTGAAGCTGTGCATCTTACTTGAAGAGGTGCTGAGGCACAGGGTGTTAGGGTTTAGCTGGGAAACAGTCAAAAACCCTTTAAAAACAGCTGTTCCCCTGCTGCAGGACAGGCAGTGCAGCACTTAGCAGTAATCCTGCCAAGCATTTCTCCAGCTACAGCTCTTGTTTGGAACTCACTTCTGAGCACTGACATCACTCTGGCAGCTTACCAAGGAGTCTTTTGGAGCCCATAGAGCCAGGAGGGCTCTCAGGAGGGGCGCTGATGTGTCAGTGTGCCAGAGAGAGGTTTGTCTTTGGGATGTGTGGTATCTCTGTCTCTGAAATTTTGGATGTTGAAAAGAGATGTGGGGATTCATAGATGATCCTGGAGCATGGCATCTGGCACCTAAAGGAAATAGTACAAGTAATTTTTTTGTTCTCTCGCCAGCCAGGAATTGCAGTGAGTGCAGCTGGGGCTGTAAGGAGGGAAAACAAAGCAATGGCTAATTCTGCTTTTCCTGGAGCAGTCAGATAAAGAGCAGTTGAAAAGAGAGAAGGGAATGAATGCAATAAATGTTTTTCATACTATGAATGCAAACTAATCCAAGCTGGAATAGTCATCAGTGTTTCCAAAACATAGCCCCTGAAATATTTGAAGAAATGAAAAAGAAAAAACAAAATCCAAGAATGAATAAGAGGCAGTGAAAAAGGCTGTGAGTGCTTTAAGGGCAAAAGAATCCCATTGGAAGATGCCTGGGCTGGCAAGGATGTGAAGGATGCTGTGCAGTAGATGAGTGCTGATGAGGAATGATCTCTTGGCTGAGCTGCTTCCAGAGCTGACCTCCCCACACCTGAGATGAGGCCATTTCTGCTTCTCACTGTCAATCTACCACCACTCTCTTCCCTGAGGGACCCCTGCATAGGGCCATGTCCCCTGGAAGAATTTGCCTCCTCCAGCTCTGTACCAAGACCCCAAATTCAGCAGCTGAAGTCTGAGTTGAGAGACTGAAGTTGGAAATGTTATTATTTTAGAGGAATATTTGCTTCTGAAGGATAGCAAGGTATATATATATATTTTTTTTTTTAATTGAATGGGTTATAATGGATTGTCCATAGCCAAAACTTCAGATCGTTGTTGATGACATTTCTGTCCTGGATTTCATTCAGACTTTCAGTGAAAAAACAGCATTTTCAGAATACAACCTGCAAAACACCACCTATTCTCCAGTCACTCTCTGAAAAAGAAAGCTGCTGTTCATGGGTGAGTTTTGGGACTGTGTGTTCAGGGCTCATGGCATCCCTGTCTTCAGAAGGGATGATTCCTCTTCCTTTCGAATCATATTTTATCTTTTGCATCACTTATTCAAGGACCATGGCTCTTGATTCCTGTTTGAACATTTGTAGCTGCTAGCAAAGTCAGACTTTTTATTATTTTTCGGAAACTTCAAAGCAGTTTTTAGTCTACCCCACCCTTCCAGAGGAGTTTCCTTCAAACAAAGGAAAAAAGGCTTGGCAGAGGCTTCCACAGCAGCTCCCCTCCCTTTGCCAGCATCAGCTGGCTCTGGAACAGCTCATCTGGCTTTTTCTCCTGGTATTGAATCCTCTAGAAAGTGAAAAAACCCCAACATTGCCTGAACCTGGCAGTGCTCACTTCCATCTCCTGATGGACCATGAGTGACAGTTGCCATGTCACCTCCCCTGTACCTCCTGTTTCCTCTGTATCTGCTGAGCTTTCTTTGCCAAGAGCCAGTCTTTTGCATTAGTGCATGTCAAATTTCATGTCCTGAGCCGATAGAGACTCCCTTGCCTTTACTTTACAGACATTTGATAGTCATAGGGAATAACTTGATATTTTGGAATATAACTTTGTGCTTTCAGCTGAGAATGTTCCTCTACCCTCCTCAAGTGCTTTTCTGTGTGTGCTACAGCTGGTCCTCACTGTGTATCTGGCACATGGAAATAATTGCAGGTACAGTAGAGAAGTCACAGTAAACCTGTCAGGTACACTGTATTTGGCTTCATAAAGGTGATGGCCTGGAGCTGACTCTTTCTCTGGCTCTGGGGAGTTCTTCCTCCCCAGGTGAGGGACACTCAGCTAACCCAGGCTGCTCTCTAGGAAAGGACTGTCCATTACAGTACAGCAGCTGGATCCAAAGTCATGCAACTCCTTCCCCATGTTCCATTTCACTGTGAATAATTTATATGTCAGTGCACAAAGGCTGGTCTAGCGTATTTGAAGAAGTCATTTCCAGCTCCTAAGTCACACATCAGCACCCTGGTATGCCATACGTGTCCTCCGTTATTTGTTCCTTCCATCTGTCTGCAGCATGAGAATCCAATTACACTGCCTCCAAGAAAGCTCTGAGAATAAAAGCTAAAATATTCTTTCAAGGGAATGTAATTGAGTATCTGGTAGAGACAGTCTGTACCCAGCACTTTCCTTCCACATTTTTCCCCATGAAGAAAGATTTTTTTCAGGGAAAACACAAAAGCCATTGAGATTGGTAAATTTACCACATTGAGAGTGGTAAATTTTATGATTCTGCCTAAAAGTCTGCCCTCAGTAAGTGAAAATATTTATTAATAGCTGGATTATAGCTGCAATGGCTCTCATCTATCAAGAGGGAGCATGAAGTGAATGATGTGAGTGGGATGGAGGAACATGTAGGTGACCCTCATGTTGCCGTGGGTTGAGCGGATCTTTCCCTCCCCGCGAGCCAAACCTTGGCTCACCTGCACAGAAAGGCATCATGTATAGTGTGATTTTGAATGGTTAGCACCTGTCTGAATTACAGAACTGCTTTATTTAATGTATTACTGGAGTATTTGCTCTGTAATCACTGTTATTTTTTAAGTCTTATTATCAAGTCCATGAAATGTCCTGGAAAATGTCTGTGCGTGTTCGTCCCACGTTTTCTGAGTCACAAAAGCAGGACTAGTCATTGCAAATGAAGAAGAGTACAGTGTCCTAAGTGCTCTAAAGGAAATATGATAAAAGAAAGAGTTGCAGATTCATGGTTTATGAGGATTGTCCAGACTCTTATTTCTAACACACCTTTTGAGTGAAATAAAACTGCAGAGGTTGGTCTATAGCTCTTATTGTTTCTTTTATTTATCAAACTTGTATTTAAAGTAGAAAAGGGTAAACTATAAACCTCTCTAGAGAAGAGAAATCTTGCAAGATGCTGCATGGTGCAACAGACACATTGAATTAACTTTTCCTCGTTTGGACTTGGTGATTTCAGCTGTTGAATTTTCTCCCTTTGGACAAGGCTCAGGCACTGAAACTTCCTGTCTGCTTCCAGCTGCTTTCAGAAAAGAGACACTCTCTTTTTCAAGCCAAAAACCTCATTATTGCACCAGCAGATGTTGGTTTAGGCTTTGCCAGGATCCGTGTGCTCCCTGCTTCCTGTGGCACAGCTCCCAGCCGGTAGGACAGGGCATTCTCTTGGAGGCTGAATGCTTTCTTGGTGGGTGCTCTGGGTGTCAACTCTCTGTGTGTCCTGAGTGCAGACCCAAAGTGGAGTAGCACTTTACCTCCAGCAGCTTTCACCTCCCTTCCTGATGACGTGGGAAGCCCACACTCAGCACCAGGCGTGGAGCTCAGGGAAGGACAGATGGAGACAAAGAGAAGAAGCAAAAAAATGTACATTTGGAACATGATGGGAACATCTGTATTAGGAAAAGTTTTAGCACAGTGGTCTTGGGTTTGCAGGATTTCTCACCTGCCCTCTTGTGAGGTCTTTACATACCTCATAAATATGAAACATAACAATCTGCAGGGAGCTGTGGGGACAATATTTTTCAGTTTTTGAGCTCAATACTCCAGTCATGAAAGCATTTTCTTTATATCTTCATGGGATCAGACAGAGACAAGCATTTGCATGAGCCCATGGTAACAGCCTGGGGAGAAAATTTCCATTGCTATTATGATTTGCCTCATCATTAAATTCTGTCCAGTAATGGAGATGAATCATGTCTTTAGAAATCATTTCCTTAAAATTAGCTTAAATTCAGATGCAAGTACAAGTAGCCTCGACCCTAGATGCTTTTACATGCTGTACAATGAGCGCGACTGCTGAATTATCTCACTTGTCTCTGTCAGGCAGGAAAAAGTCCCTGCAGAGAAGTACAGGAATTCCATGAAGATTCCATGAACTCATCGAGCTCAGGGACCCGTTCCCATCAGCCCCCTTGGCCTCCATGAGCAAAGGTGATAAACCATGGTAATGACCTGTGAAAATTCTTGAAATCTGCTGTTTTAATGTTCCCAAGGATCTGAATTTTTATGGTAAAGCTCTGTTTTCTCTGGCCCTCATCAACATTGATCTGTTGATGAGATTACATTAGATCACATTAGATCTGTTCAGAAGATGGATATGCATATCAACTGACATTTCAGCAATCTGACATTTCCTTTCAAGAGAACACTAAAAAGGAAAATGCTAAATAATCTCGCAAAACTGAAAATTTCCAAAAATTTGTGTCTCAAGTAGTGTCAACATGTGAAAGCCAAAAATCTTCTATAGAAACAAAGGGTTGCACAATTCACCTGGATGAGTTGACAAAAATACATTTCTCCCTCACTTTCTCTGTGTCTGAGTGGAGCTAGCACCAATGCACGATGAACCCCAAAGCCTACTTGAAGCAGCTCAAAATGTTTGCAGGTGAATAATAACTGCATATGATTGCTAAAGTGTGTGTACTTGTGACAGAATAAATCTGTTCTGCAGGAATATGGGATGAGAGTTCCACCTCTGGCATCCGGGACATCTCACCACTGTTGGGTTTATGCATGTGCAGCTGGTGCTGCTCTGCCCCCTCATCCTCCTGATGCACAGCAAGGAAACAGCAGGGACTAGGCCGAAGGGGCCCATCGGGGCCATACAGCAAAGGAGCCCCGTGTGCTCCTGTAGCCTCTGCCAGGCTGCTGCAGAGATGCCGGCGGGTGCCTGAATGCCCTGGGGCTCAGTGTGGGCCCCAGCCCGGCTGGGATGCAGAGAGTGCAGCGAGCCATCCTGGGTGACCCCCGAGCATGCTGGGCTGCTCTTACTGTTAGATTGCGTTTCACTTTTCACTCTGTCCTCTGCACCACATGAGAGCAGGAAGGGGCTGGGGCCAAGCGCTAAGCCCTCAGATGTTCTCTGCTAAAACTCTGGGTTGAAGAGAAAGATGCCACAAAGTAGCGAAGATGCTTCACCCCCTTGTAGCTGTTGTGCTGGGTGTCCAGAGAAGAGCAGAGAGCAGATGGGGGAGGTCATAGCATATCCAGCCTCCATCCGTGCTTTGCTGCTCTCTAGATCTGCACATGTCAGGCTGTGCCATTGCCCACGTGTGGGTTGTGATACACCTCAGGAAAAACTGGGAAGAGATCTGCCATTGGCTCCTTCCTGTGCAGTGTGTCATCTGGCAGCTGTGTATATTGCAGGGAACACAGGGACCACTCTGCTTCTGAGCAAAGCTGCTTCCCTGAGTAGTCAGAGATACTTGGAGGGGGAAAAAGCAAAGCGAAAGGCAGCCCTTGCTGTTTTGTTTCTGCTGAGCTCTGAAAATTCTTTGGAAACAGAAACCTGATGGATTAAAGACTGTGTGGAGAACCAGTAAAGCAGATTTCAAAGGATAAGGTGCAGACTGAAGAAATACAGTGCCCAAAAGGAAATATCCACGAAGATTTCTTCCTTGGTGGAGAGAGAAAGTGTTTGGGGATCTCTGATATTTCAGCCTCTGAATCAACTTCTCTGTGTGGGACATATGGGACTTAAGAAGAAAAGGTGACGGGGAGCCCCTGAAGCAAAGCTGATGTGTCCCCAGCACAGGCAGAAGGACCCATTTATCAACTCTTTTCTCTAGTTTGCAACCATGGGACGGATTTTTAAAATGAAAGTGTGTGTGTTCCCTCCTGCAACCACTGGCTTTAGCAGCTGAGCTGGCAAAAGGCACTGACTAATGTGCAGCTGGACCAAGGCTCTGCTACCCCAGCCATGAGACAGCACACCTGGTTCCCCTTCCAGTACATGTCCAAGCCCTTCTGGAAAGCAGAGAACCACAACACAACCAACTTTTTCTCTGCACTGTATGGCTTCCCTAACCAGTCCTTCTTCCACAGTGACTTGAACCTGGAGGACCTGGGGGACTTTGATAGTGGAGCCAAGTATGAGGGCGAGTCCCAGAGCCGGACAGTGAAGGCACTGCTGATTGTTGCCTACTCCGTGATCATCTGCATCTCACTGTTCGGCAACATCCTGGTGTGCCACGTGGTCATCAAGAGCAAGAGGATGCACTCTGCCACCAACCTCTTCATCGTCAACCTGGCTGTTGCTGACGTGATGATCACCACCCTGAACACCCCGTTCACACTGGTGAGCCCTGTCTGGCTGTGTTTGCTGGTGTCTGTGTGTGCCTGTCAGCTGTGTGCACTAGGATTGAACAGGCTGGGACCAGGCTGGTATCCAGACTTTCTTTTGTCCCCCCTTCCCCTTTTGTCTTTTGGAGACGGTGCAGTCATGGCCCCCATCCCCAACACCCCTGAGCAAGTGGAGCTGGGGGCCAATGCCCCCACCTCGCAGTCCATTGCAGGGGTCACTGCCACAGCTTTCCCCCTCTGCCCAGGCAAGGCACAGATCTGGGGGCCCCTTTTGCCTATTGATGGGAAGAAAGTGGGGACAAGTTTGACACAAGAAAATCCCATTAATGCCCGGTTTCCTATGGAAACAACGTGAACCAGGTCAGTCCCTGTGCAACATCTCAGGGAAGTGCATAGGTTGCACTGAACAGTGTTGGTGGTATGTCCTTCCCTTGGCCATTACAGACAGTGCTTCCTGGGGATAATCATCCTTTTTGTATTTTAAGTGACTAAATAATAGATGACATAAAAGAACATTAAATGAATGAGGTGGGAAGAATTAAAGATTCATTTCTTGCCCCACTGTCACGGACTATAAATGCCACATAAACAGGACTCTGCACCTGGATTTGACCCATCACTCCTGTTCAAAATCCTCCTGCTTCATCCCTGCCCAGAGTGTTCTTCCTTTCAAAAGCAGGTCTTGAATTAGCGATTTGAATTCACCCTTTCTTAAACTGGTTTCTTTGGTACTCTGATGGGATTTGCATCCCGTAATTTGTTCAAGGAGAGCCTGGTGCCCTCTTGTGTGTTCACACACCAACAGACTCACATTAGGCACATGTAATTAAAATTTCCCCCAGCTCTCTCAGGAATGGGCTTTACACCGGCTCCAGAGATCCAGCACACTGCTCCAGTTCAGTGACAGTCAGTACTGCAAGAGTCACCCCTACAGGGAAATTAATTAGATGAATTGAAAACAGATTAGCTAGTCTTGACTAATTTTCCGTGTGGACAGATGCTTTGTAGTAAATGTGCTTTACTTCAAATTAGCTTAATCTGCAGCAAAATGAGTTCTATTAATTTGTAATTAATATTGCACAGTCAGGAATAATGAGGGAATGAGGCAGTTTGGCACACACTCCTCTGCAGAGAAGCCAGCATCAGTAATGCCTCTCTGGGAACAGGTGAGAAATTCTTCCATAGATTTCTCTCACAAAGTTTGGAGACCATGCAGCTCTCAGGATGCACATGCTCAAAGGTACAATGTTTTCTGAGAGGCACGTAGTGGGCAAAGACTCGTTGAGGAGTGGAGCTAAGGTTTCTTTATGTGTTCCAGAAGGGCCCTGGTAAATGTACAAATGTACACATGGACACAACATACACAGAGCACTGCTCAAGCCATTTGTTTGCACAGTGCTGTAAATCTCACCTCAGTTTGAGGGGCTCTTGGATAGTTACAGTTTCCCCAGGAAAAACTGAGGACAAGCACCTCCAAAGCCTCAGGAAGCTGTATTAAAACATTTCTTCCGTACCGTGCACCTGGAAAGCTAATTTGCTTCTCTTCAGGTACTGCTCCTGTTAATTCAATGTCGTCTGTTCTTTAGGTGAGGTTTGTGAGCAGCACCTGGGTTTTTGGAAAGCTGATGTGTCACATCAGCCGGTTTGTTCAGTACTGCTCTGTCCACGTGTCTGTGCTGACCCTTGCTGCCATTGCACTGGACCGGCACCAGGTATGTCGAAGACACCGCCCCTATGTTTGCTAGAAAATAGTTGTTTCCTCCTCAAATCCCAGTACCTGGAAACCTGCACTGTCTTGGGACTCAGGGAACAGAGGGGAGAACGCCAGCTTTCATGGCAGTGGACAAAATACCTGTTTTTTACTGTGAGGGTGATGAAATACTGCGACAGGCTGCACAGAGAGGTTGTGGACTCTATTCTTAGAGATACTAAAAACCTCAGGAGATCAGTGCCAGGCAGCCTGCTCTAGCCCTGCTCTGCCTAGGCCGTTGGGCTCCTGGGCTCCCTGCCCTCATCAGCCTTGCCTAGAATAACAGCCTCACCAGAAGGGTGGGGATAAGTGCTGAATTCAAACACCAGCCAGCTCACATGTTCCCTCCACATAGATTTATGAGAGTCTGTCAGTTCTGATGCTTGCCCCATTCCTTTGGGATGCCTAAGGCTGGAAACAGTAAGAACTATATTAACTCATCCAGTTCAAGGTGAGAAATTCTCTCCTTCTCCAGCCCCGATACTTACCAGCCAGGAAAACCTTTCAGGTCAAGTAATGAGCGCAGACTGAAGGGTTTCCTTAAGTGAAACAGTGTTTGTAATTTGTGCTTTAGCTGATGAGTGCTGAGTGTTGGGAGGCCAGACCCAGCAGGGTGAGCTCTCAGATAGCCTGGATTTCTTGCAGTGCTGGAGCTACTGAAACAGTTGGTACCAAAAAGCAACTTCACATGATAAATGCTGTGGCTGGATGAAGTTCAAAACAAGAACAGGCTCCACCTGGTGTCAGAGAATCACAGGGACTGCCAGAACATAGATCCGCCACTTCTGAACTTTTTACCTCAAAGAGTTTGACAGTCTGCCCATTTCATATGCAATATTACAGGTCCTGAAATCAAAACACTTTGACAGTGATTTATTTTAATCAGTTCAATCTCTGGGTTGATTGCAAGCCATAGCTAGGTACCAAGAAGTGTTTGTTTAATTAAGGGCAAAAAAATACATGCTCTTAAATTCAGTGGAGTGGGTTCCTCAGAGCTGGAATGAGCTAGTATGGCCCAAGAAGATAAAGGCAGAAGTGAGGAGATGTCCCTGACAAAAGGGACACTTGCCTCTAAAAATATTGCTAGTCCTGAGAAGTACCATGGCAGATACATACTCCAGGGGAGTTGTACAACTTGATTAAGTAGATATTTATAATGGGACTACAAACAACATGCATAAAATACCAAAGACTTCATCAGCCAGGAGATCATCTGGATGACATGACAGGTCTATTTTTAATTATTCTTTCATTGCCTAAGGTAATCCTCCATAGTGCATATAGCTCGACAGAGATCTCACCACCCTAGTCTCTGGAGTCATGCTGATGGGTCACATGGAATGTGTTTCTTTGCTCAGGCTCTGAGCCAGCAGCAACATTCAATACGTGCACAACTCCATGCATTTCCCAAACCTTGTACTTCTTGAAGTCCTGTAAAGTGACTCTCCCTGCCTTTTAACACTGAAGAGATGTGGAACTGCTGCTGCATGTCACATGCAACATGGGGCTCAAAGAGTGACAAAGATGCTGTAAATCCTCAGGAGTTGTTGTTCTCTGCAGGTAATCATGCACCCTCTCAAGCCACGCATGTCCATGGTGAAAGGAGGGATTTGCATCATCATCATCTGGGTTATGGCCAGCTGCTTCTCGCTGCCTCATGCCATTTATCAGACTCTGACAAGGTTTTATATTGGGTAAGACATTGACATATTTTTTGTTGTATGGTATTTGCAAAGCCCCACAGAGGCCAAGACCACACCTCTCCATCCATGTTATTAGAGCAGAGAGGGTGGTGAAACAGAGAAGTTTTCCTTCCCTTTGCGTGGGTGCTGTGTCTATCACAAAGGGACAATGACAATCAATGGAATTGCTTCCAGGCTGGTTCATTAGTTGTTTTGGGCTCAGAGATTTAGCCAAGTTATTTGGGGCAGGCACAGGGGGGAGGGCCTTCTCGTCAGCAGAGAACACAGGTGTCAATATGGATGATTTCTTTCTTTTCCTGGGGATGCATTTAAGATAACCTTAATTGGAACCAAAGGTCAAACCAAGAGTAAAATTCTCCATTGAAAGTGGCACCTGCCCATGATACTGAATGAGTTCTGCCACCTGTACCTGTACTAAAACCCGTCTGAATGTCTGAGGTGTTTGTCCTCAGATGCGTGCAGCTGGTAGTGGAATTGAGAGCTCTTTCTCTTTGATCTTCAGAAACAGAAGCATCCGAATGGTCTGCCTCCCCAGCTTCCCTCCTCCTGCTGATCTTTTCTGGAAGTATTTGGACCTGACTACGTTTGTTCTCTTGTATGTTCTGCCCTTGCTTGTGATCTCAATCACATACACCATAGTGGCCAAGAAGCTCTGGCTGAGGAATGCCATCGGGGACCTCACCATGGAGCAATACTATGCCCATCAGCGGAAGAAGAAGATGACACTGAAGATGTTGATGGTGGTGGTGGTTGTGTTTGCCGTGTGCTGGTTTCCCCTGAACTGCTACGTGGTGCTGATCTCCTGCAGGGCCATCCACAGCAGCAATGCTCTGTACTTCGCTTTTCACTGGTTCGCCATGAGCAGCACCTGCTACAACCCCTTCATCTACTGCTGGCTGAACGAGAGCTTCCGCACAGAGCTCCGATCCCTGCTCTGTGTGTGCCGGCGCAGGAGCACGGCCCAGGGCCACGCTCTGCAGCCCATCTCCCCACTGTTCCAGCATGCCAAGGCTGAGAACTGCCGGTACAAAAGAAGCAGCACATGCCACAAGGCACAGACACCTTCCCAGAGGAACTTTGCAAAGACGGACATATCCAGTGTGCATCCAATTGTGGCAGAAAGCTGAACTCTTCATCTGACAGCTGGGCAGCATCATACTGGGATTGCAAAATCATGGGGAAATGGGTTTGGAAAGGCCTCTGGAGACCGTCAAGTCAACCTTCTGCCCAGAGCACGTGAATTTCAGTCTTTGACTGGGTCATTCAGGACCTTGTTCTCTCAGGTGTCAGAACTCTCTGCGGATGAACTGCCACTTGTGGGCTCCAAAATGAGGGGTGTTGAGTGACTTTTTCATTGGAACAGTCAGCAAAAATGAAGAGAATTATTTAACAGCCCATGAACCCTTTTGCAGTCTAAGCAAACACAGGGAAGCTACACTGGTTATACACACACCAGCTGTGCCCACTGTGGTTTGATGTAAAGCTGTTTGGGCTCTAGCTTTGTGAATTGACATTTCTTTAGCATAAAATCGAAATTATTTTCACTGTCAATAATATTTTATTTTTTAGCAGTCCTCAAGAACTGTGTCCTTTGTGGTTTCCCTGCTAGCCTGGCAGGCCTTCTTCATTGGGTCAGCCTGTCTCTCTCTCCTATAGTTATCCCGTGGGCAGCAGCAGCAGCAGCAGCAGCAGCAATCACTCAGCAGCTGTGGAACTGGGGGCTCTGGCTTTGTCTGAGATGGGACCAGCATTGTGCTGGTTCCATCACAATGGAACAAACCAGATCTGCAGGTTTTCAACCCAAAAGCAGGAGATAGAAGAAGCTTAACCTATAACATGTAAACCTTGTCATGTAAACCTTCATGTATTCCCTGCTCAGTTAAACTGAGCATCTGACAATGTGCCATAGCATTCGCCTCAAGCACTGATCCTTGTGTTCCAGCTACATCACTGATGGCAGGGTGCACCAGCAGTGCTGGTTCTGGTCCAAATAGTACCTCTGGAATGAAAGAGATAGCTGGGATTCCTGGGGATGTGGGTGCCTGACAGCTGGTGCCAGCAGCTGCTGCTCTGGGGGCTCACGGCAGAGCCAGCCACCGTGTTTAAGAGCTGGGTTTGGGTCACTAGTGAGAGATATCCAGTGGGAGCACATGGCCAGCTTCTGCCTATGAAAATCCACCAAAGCTGTGTTTTCCTCTTTCTCAGAAAGAATAACCAGGTTTTTTGTGTCCATTCTGCACTGGCTCAGCCTTCGTGATGGTAAAGTGTTGAACTTCAAAAGACAGTGAAAAGGAAATGAGCTTCAGTCTTCCCATGCAAAATACTCTAAACTACACCTCTACAGCTGAGCATTTCCACCCAGACTGGCATTGTGTCACAGCTGCAAACCTGGGTGAAAGGCTGCTAAAATTTGGAAATCAAGATGCTTTGATGGGTACAAAAATATATGACCTGAGAATGTATTTGTATTTCAAAATGAAACTGTGAAGGGGAGGAAAGAGTAAAAGCAACATGAATCTTGCTTTTTCCTAAGCTTATTGTGGGAAGGAGGAGGACAAGAGCAGCTGGGACGGGCAGGGATCTGACATGGCTTGGGACACTGCAAATCCCAGTGACATTGACAGTACTAAGGCTTCAGGTCTGTGCTCACATCTGAGGTACAGTGACCTCTTGTCCTTCACATCTGCAGGAATTACTCTGCAGAGGATATGCTATGGGGGGGAAATGGAATTAGACAACACTCTTCAGAGAGCAAATACCCAATGCTCAGGTATCGGCTCTGCCCGTGTGAGCCTTCAATTTGGTTCCAATGGAGTGGAGTCCTGCCTGGAGCTGGCACGACAAAGGCAGTACCAGAGACTTTAATTTTGTGTTACAAGTAAATTACAGCATAAACCAGACATGACTACTAAGTTATTTTACTGTCCGAAAAACTGGGAATCCAGAACACTGCAAATGGCATTTTCCTAATATTACTGTCTGGAGGTTTCAATAAACAAGATGTCTCTTCTTAAAAAATCAAGCCAATCACAAATGCAAATAAACATTGTTACAGTAACTTAATGAAACTTATTCAAATGCTCTTCTCTTTACATAGGAAGAAGTCAGTGAGGTTAAATAATGCAGTTTGCATGTATATGCCAACCCACTCCCAGAGAACTGTCAAACTTCTTACTCTGGACTAAATAAATCAAACAGTCTGTTCTTGCCCCTCATCCTTCAGCAGGAAAATATGCTGGGTCAGCCTCCCTCAGCCTTGTGTGGATGGATGGATGGATGGATGGATGGATGGATGGATGGATGGATGGATGGATGGATGGATGGATGGATGGTGCAGGCCAAGGTCAAACCCACAGGCTGCCCATCCGACCATGGCAGTAGGCAGACATCCCTCACCTGGCAACAAGGGACCTCCTGGCAACACCGCACCTTCTGCAAGGGAGAGTTTGCTCCCAGATGAAAAGCTGATGTTGTTTCCTCATAGCACATCCCTTGCTGATCGTTACGCAGCAGCACTTTCCTCAGTAGGAGTCTTCAGTCTGGCAATGTTGAGCTGCCTTAAAAAATATTGTTTCTTTGAGGTGATTGTTTTTGTAAAAGTCTGGCAAACTTCCCTCTGATTACACACAACCTCCTGGATGCTCTTGCTTTAATACACGCTCTGTTAAAATATCTGTGTGGTTGTAATACAGTAAGATTTGATCCACCAATGTTCTCTGGGGGCTAACAGTCAAATAAAATACTGGTTCAGCACCCTCTCTTTCCTCTGGGTTTTGTGTAACTTTTGAGTTATGAAAAGGAGATGATATTCTCTCTTACAAGAGAGTTAGCAAGAAAGCATAGACTGCTGCTCCCAGCAGACATAAACCCATGACCAAAACTTTTGTCGCCATGTGTTTTGACTTCTTTCAGCATAAAAAGCCCTTTGCACAAAGAAGTGCTGTAGTTACCCAGGTGGGGAGTCCGCTGTGGATGTGCCTCAACTGCAAATGCTGCTTCATTGCTATGCACTTCCCTGCAGCTCATGTAATCAATGGCTGGTCCCAGCAGCACTTTTTGCCTGGCACCTCGGTCCAGGCAGGAGTATGGGATACTTTAAGGTCTCCTTCAATTTAATCGCTATTCTCCAATAAACACTTCCACGAACAAAAGCACAGTCCGATCCATTCCTTGTGCATTTCTCCCAGTGCTCCTGCTGGAATCCTCAGCCATCCCCTGGCTCCCTTCCCCTTGCTGGGGAACTTGCTGTGCTTTCCCCCACCCGACGGCGAGCAAACGGCAGGAACCATGCACAGCAAGTCTGCTACAGCTCCGCCGCACGTGAAAACATCGAAGTCAGATGTGTTTGGAAGGGGCTGCTCAGTAACGACATGTGCACTGTGCTGTGCCGGAAAAAGTGACCTGGGAGAGGGCACGGGGGGATCGGGAACGGCAGCGGGAGCCGGGAGAGGGCACGGGGGGATCGGGAACGGCAGCGGGAGCCGGGAGAGGGCACGGGGGGATCGGGAACGNCACGGGGGGATCGGGAACGGCAAGAGCCGCCAGGGGGCGCTGTCAGGGCGGCCACACGGCCCCTCGGCGCCCCCTGGCGGCGCAGGGCCCCCGCCCTGCCCGGACGCGACGCCCCGAGGGCCCCGATGGGACAAAGCCCCCGGGACAGCTGGGACCGGAGCGGGGAAGGCCCGAGAGGGGTCCCCGTGACCCGGGGTGGGCCTCCGGGTTCGTCCCCAACCGCTCACCCCGGCAGTGGCGGTGGGTGAGGCTGTCGTATCCAGCCCTCACCGGCTGCCGAGCTCGGCAGTGCTGGCGGGCTCCGGGAGAACAGGGGTTTCTCAGGGAATTTGAAAAATCGTATCAAAATGTAATTCAAGGTTATAGAAACACTGTACGGATGTGGGCACCGATCTGAGCTTCTCAGTCATCTGCAACAGGAGAAAAGAATGTGATACGTGATAGAAGTGCGTGCATGTGCCCGCGTGTCCCTGCAGGTTCACCTGCAATTCCGGAGGCCCCAGGTGCCGATAAACGAGGCACCCTGCTCCTTTGGGATGTGCCACAGTGACCCTGCACCCTGCTCCTTTGGGATGTGCCACAGTGACCCTTCACCCTGCTCCTTTGGGATGTGGCACAGTGACCCTGCACCCTGCTCGTTTGGGATGTGGCACAGTGACACCGCACCCTGCTCCTTTGGGATGTGGCACAGTGACCCTGCACCCTCCTCGTTTGGGATGTGGCACAGTGACCCTGCACCCTGCTCCTTTGGGATGTGGCACAGTGACCCTGCACCGTGCTCCTTTGGGATGTGCCGTAGTGACGCTGTTCGTGCCGATGCTGGTGCCGTAGATCTGGAGCTGTGCTGGTGCTTTGGCAGGGTCCCCTTGAGCCTCGGATACAGCAACAGCCGAGGAGTTTGGTGTCTCAGCCAACAGAACACAGTCAAACAAACGAGACGAGGCAGCCTGAGCTCAAGCTCCAGCCACTGCCCTGAGCCCTGGGCTCCCGAGAATGGCAGCACAGACCGGCCAAGGAAGAGCAGCAGTTGTGTCCCCAATACCTCCCTGACAGACCCGAGCTGCCAGCCTGGCAGGGGGCTAGGGGGCTGTAGGGGGACTCACAGCTGCACAAACATCAGTAGAAGTTGGAACTATCAGGACCCTGGCTGAACCCCAAGTAAGCACAGACCCCCCCCAGTTGGAACCACTTCCACAGGGAGGCCGTGGGCAGAGATGTGACTCACAGCACACACTGAGATGGAGAGCTCTGAGCAAATGAACGAATCAAGCACTTGCGAACAAGCCTCTGTAAGTGCCACTGCCACATTCCTGTTGAGACTTAGGACATTTCAGGATCCACTCCAAAATCCTTTGTTACTTATGTGTCTAAAAATAGGCCTTGATGGATTGCACTGGTCAGCCAAAGCAGAGTAGCCACATACCTCTGATACACAGAACTTAAATCTTCACACTCTTCCAAAAAAGCCCAGGGAGGTGACAGATTTCCACTGAAGCGGAACGAAATGTTGGGGGTGTCAGTTTTAGTCCTCTGACATAATGTCTCTCCTTTCCAGCTGATGATTTGAGAGTAATAATATTGGATCTAATATACACGAAAGTCCACAGCTGAAAAACGCTTGCCCTGGGGAAGTTAAACAAAACAGATGAATCTCACAGATACTTCTCCCAGTCATTAATGTCTCCCAGAATATCATCACTGCTCTGAAGGCTGGTTTGAACAACGTGTCATTTTTTTTTCCATTTCTGCTCATGAGTCAGCATCCTGTCTTTTGTCCACTCTTCTCCTGAGTCTCCTGAGGTGGCAGAATCAGACCATCAATAAACCACTATAAATCATTAGTTGCTTCCGTGGCTTTCAGGGAAGCAATAATGCCTTTTCTTGGCTGTGTAACTGAGTTCATAGAGCTGGTGGTACTGCAGCTAAGCACAGATTTTCTCTCCAGAGCCCCACACAGCAAGTCAGCCTGGTAGGATCGGGCGCATGAGAACGCAGAGACCAGCAGGTGTCACTCAGACTGAAGCAGTTTTAGCCTTATCCTGTAGAGCATCAGGCGCTCAGTACCCGTGGCCACGAACTAAAGGTTATTTATTGGTGTCCCCGTTTGAGACAAATTCAGAGAAAAATATCCTCTGATAGAAAGCAAGTTGTAGTTACCCCTCCCCCACCAAGTTCAGAAAAAAAAATATTTCCTTGGAGGAATGTGAAAGAGAAAACAAAACTATTTAACAAACACACGAGAAAATAATAATAATGCTAAATAATAAAATCTCTCACTGTGGAGAAAAACCTGGAAAAATTTAGAATCCTTCTCTGGGTGTCGTCTTTCCTCTCTCTTCTTCAGAGCTGGGTCAGTGTGGGGGACACCCCCTCCAGGCCAGTGGAAGGTCTCCCAGTGAGGTTTTGATGTTCTGGTGTTCTGAACAAGTCCAGAAGAGAAGAAGAAGAAGAAACCAAAGTCCCAGGAAAACTCTGTCTCTCTTCTTTTAAAGAAACAGAGCTGAGAGCTGGCTAGAAAAAGAAGCGATGGGTGCTTCCCTCCTGCTCTCTGCAGCAGCAGCTACACTCCCCAGAAGAACAACAGAGAGTAGTGACCTTGAAGCACGCAACTGCTTTGAAAAAGTTCTTCTGGCTGTTTTTTTCTTTCTCTCCCCTCTCGGGCTCAGTTTAAAGGCATAGAAAGGCATAAGATTCATTTTCTGGGCATAGAGTAGGCGATATGTGATACATCATAAAGTCACACCAAGACAATTGGCTACGTTACTGCCTACAGCTTGTTACTCAGACACCGTGAAGTGTGAGTCCAGGTACAATTGGCTAAGTGAAATTCAAGGACCATTTGCCTTTCCCCAGGTCCTCAAGAACAGGTCTTGGCCATGTTCTGGGGGCCTCTTCCTGGGATTAGGGATTTACTTTGGTGTTTTGCTACCAGCTGAGGAGAGCTGGCTGCCATCCCAGGGCTTGCTGCTGGGGATGGAAGGTAACACAGTAATTTTGCTTCAATTGTCAAATTGTCATTCTTCTTTTGAGCAGAATCCCCCTTCAGTCTTGCCCCAGAATATTTGTTATTTCCTGCGAGTTATTTTCAGTTCTTTTAGCCTTTGCTGTTTGAGTCCTGGCTGTGCCCTCAATCACCCTTATACTGAAACACAACTTTTTTTAGTGCATCTGTTGGGCAGCAGTGCCCAGAACCAGGTACCTAGGACATGCAGTTTGTGATATCTTCAGCCTAGGGAACTCCTCTGATGTGCTCATGTCCCTGGTAACTAGTGTGTGTGTGTACAAATGTCAGCTCAATTTTCTTGGTGATCTGGATGTTTTAGATGAGCTAAATTACCTTATTTTTTTCCTGTAATAACAAATGCCTATCTATCTGTTAAAACATTTTTTGCCCCCATTTCCTTGGTAATTTTCACCCTGAACTGCTGGACCCTTGAAAAGTCTGGCATTCAAAATGCAAAGTGCTCCGGTTTTTGTTCCCTGTATGACAATTTTTTTTTTTTTCAATGAAGTTGAAAAGAAAGAAAAGCTAGAACTTGGCAGGTGTATTTAAAGAAAATAAATCACTCAAATCTGAAATGAAGACTTTCCTCTCTTTTTCTGAAAAGAGATAGTTTTGTTCAGCAGCTGTTCCTGCTGTTTCTAGAAATATTAAATGAAAAACATGAATTTCTGCCTCTGGATTAAGAAAGATTCTGACTATAAATTTTTGTAAATTCTTTACCTGTCTGAAACCCAAGCAAACATACAACAAAGAACCCCTAGAGGCACTGGTTGAAAAGGAGAACCTGTTCCCTTCAGCAGACTGTTATTTCAGCATTGTCTGCTGGAGGTTATCATGATCTATAACCACTGCATGGGGTGAAGGAAGGGATCCCAGGGGTTCTGCTCCTCCTCTGCTGGGAGCTTTTAACCAGTTTCCCAAAATCCCTGAGATAATTCAGACACAAGGAAGGAGATGACAGGGATAAGAGAGTCTGTGATGCCAGTATGACAGCTGTCAGTCACACAAGATTTCCAAAGTGTTTTATGGAAAAAGCCAGTTTTACAGGAGATCTAGCCGGCAAGAGGATTTGCCAATTGCCATGGGAATATCAAAATGTTTTAGATTAAAATACAAGATAGCACTATCAATCTGAAATTGGAAAAATCTTGGGTGAAAAATATTTTCTGGTAGCAAATGAAGAAGTATATCTTTTACTATATTTTCCTATTGCAGACAAATTTTTGTTTGCAATGTTTTTGCATGGGAATCTCCTGCTGTTGCTGGCACAGGGGTGGCTGGTGCATTTCTGTCACTGGGACATGGACATCAAAGCAGGTGAACAAAAATGAGCCATTATTTTCTTTCTTGTTTCCTTTCTAGCTGTGCGTGCTCTGTGGTTTGGACCCACCTGCAGGCTCACATCACCTACCCCACTGACCTGGTTTAAAGGTTTTCTCATTAAGTTGGTGAGTCCCTGAAGAAAGACCCTTCCCTGTGCCCGGTTCTGACTCTGTTCCTGCTCGACAGAGCTGTCCCCTGGGAAGCTGCTTCCCCCCACCAGCCTGAGCACCCTGGCTGGTGTTTGCCCCATCGTCCTCCCATAGCCTGGACAGTGTTAAAAGTGTTGGATGCACCACAATGGGGCGTTAGTAGTTTTAAGACATTCAAGCTTGGTTTTAATGCCTTCACTAATGAGCCTGACAATCTGTAACAGTGTGAGTGAGTCTCCTCTTGATTCCTCAGGGAGCACTTGGTAATACAGTGTAAGCCACAGAAAGATTTGGAATGTGAAATATAGATACAATAGGAAGAAAGAATTGCAAAACTAATGGTGGGGTTTTGCTAAGCCTGGAAGTTCAATGGGAGGGTCCCCATGGCCTTTTACTACTTGATTCTATGTTCTATGATTTTAAAGTCTATTGGAACAAATTGCAGTCAGCTCTGGGCCGATTAGTGCTTGAAGGTACCATCCTTTCACGGGACCTTGTGAATTAGAGTAAATATTCACTGAGTTGAGGCTTCTGGGCATTTTTCCCTGCTCAGTGATACCAGAGGCTCTTTGGTATCACTAACTTTGTGTTGAGGATAATCACAGATTCTCTGTTTCTAGAAGCTGAAATGTGGAGTCCAAGCCATATGCAAGGAACTTGTTCCTTAGCAGCTTTACGTACCATTACGATCTGTTTAACTAGTGTTCCTTCTGGGTAAATCACAGCTGGTGGAGAACAGCAGAGGCACTGAACTGCGGCACTCGCTGCAGCAGTGCAGGAGTTAAGTACTGGTGAGATGGCAGTGGTCATAGCAATAAGCACAGCTCACTGGTGATTGGGAGGGTGTGTGGCAGCCAGGGAGATCTGTCAGATGAGGCAATGGGAGCCTCCTCGGCCCAGGCTCCAAACTGCTCATGTCTTGGCACAGGACCTTTCCCATTCCTTTTTTTTTTTTGTCTGAGGCAGGCAAAGGTTTAGTTGTTTTCTAATACTTTAAGCTCTGTAAGTCTTGTGAGCACTTGTGTGCTGCTTCCCATCTATCCCATCACTTGAAGTGACTTTCCCATAGTGGCACCTACTTCCTCACATCTTTGGTGGGACCAAAACTTCTCCAGCTCCTTCTGCCTCTTCCTTCTTTTCTGATGATGCTGAACTAGTCATCTCAGACATAAAGCCACTGGGGGAGGAGGTCACAATGTCCCTGTGTGGTGATTAATGGCAAGTGTTCTTGGATCAAAGAAGTGAGCTGACTCTTTAAAATAATATTCATCAAAGGAAAGAGCTTGCTGGTTGCTAATTTTTGAGGGAGAGTCAGTATCCTCCCCCTGTGGGCTGATAATCTGGAACTGACTCACTGAATAAAATTGTCTAAACCATCATATTTCTAAAGCATTGCATTTCAGACCAGGGCTTAAAGGGCCAGGAGCAGGGCTGGCTGGCACCCTTAGGTATATGTCACCATCCAGCTTGAGGGAACATTACAATCACAGGAGCAATCTCTAAAAGCTCCAGCCTTTAAAGCTGCCTCTCCAATTGCTCCCAATAACCCCCTTTGTTTTCCCATAAAAACCATGTGCTTTGGGAAGAGGCAGTGTGCTTGGGAAGACAGTAATTAGGTAGAACACAGAAAAGAGGTTCTCCCACCAGTGCATTTGAAGGACTTGGTCAGGCATGCTCTCACAGGAGATGCCAGACAGAACTGGAGTGATCCTCACAGCTATTCATGTCTTGAAACCATGCAATTAAATCATTGCCCAGCAAGTGGAAGGCTTCCTCCTTGGTGGGAAAAGCTCCTCCTGAGCTTGGGGGCTTTGGCCAGTGTACCTCCCTCTTCAAAGGATACCCTTGCCTCCAGCAGTCACCCACATGGAAAGACTATTTGAAGCACAGGCCTTCCTTTGGAAGCCATTCTACTTCAATGTTGTGTGGAAGTTAAAATTAGTCTAAAACAATAATTAGTTCCTCTGCAGTTCAGAAGGGAACTGCTCAGCTTTCTTCACCACCATCACCAAAGTAGGGGGAGATGAATCAGCTGCAAATGGGGCTGAGGAGGCACTCACAACCCCACGAATATCCCCAGAGAAGGCACGAAGAGACACAGAAATCACTGAGAAATGCAGCCTTTCACAGGAATGTACATGGTACCACATGTCTGGGACCTTGGCAAGGATCAAAACTTGCTTTTCTAAGCCCAGCTCCAGCGTTCCTCTCCTACTTGTCCCAGCTTTGTGGGTACCTATCCAGGGAGAGAGACATCTGGCAGGTTTGGCAGTGATAAACTTTTGTGTTTGCTAAAATGGGAGCCTAGACTCTGCCCTGCGTCCAGTGTTCAGCCTCTGCTGTCTCCAGGCAGAGCCACCTGCAGGGAAGACAGATGGAAGAATAGGGCAAAGCTCTTCAGCCTCTGCTAGCACCCTGTCCTGTGTCCCTGCACTGTGCTCTGGCTAGGTGTCCCCAGAACCACCAACAGCCTGAGTGCTGCTATGTGCTGCTGTTCAAACATGGAAAAGACATAAAGCAATCAAAGAACAATCAGGAAAACCTGTTTTTCTTGGAGTCTTACCCAGTTTTCTGCAAATTACTCGACACAAATTAAAGGTTTTAAAATGACCCCAAAACTGCTATGAATTATATGTTTGGGTTTCATGGTAGCCTGGGAATAGAAGGCTGCTGCAACCCCATTCTGCTATTATTAATGCTCGTTTAACTGTCACCTCTTGTGTGGAAAAAGAATTTTATGTCTTGCA
Organism: Vireo altiloquus; assembly: GCA_013396875.1. Lineage (NCBI taxonomy): Eukaryota > Metazoa > Chordata > Aves > Passeriformes > Vireonidae > Vireo > Vireo altiloquus. Next base: position 935,972 of record VZRF01012833.1, read on the forward strand.
TACTTCCTCTTGCCCTGGTCATGCAGGAGTCCTGAATATTGGTGGTCTCATTAATTGTGCTTAGCCTTCAGCAATCAGTCACACAGCTGACATGGGCTTTTGACAGAGGAGTTTTTGGTGATAAAGTCATTCTTTGGGCTATGGACAAAATAATGCTTTTAATGGACACATTTATTGGAAAATTCAACTCATATCCAAAAAACCGGGAAAACTGCAGTAGAGAAATAGTCTCCTCCAAAATAAAAATCTCCTATCATCAAAGGTGCCTTGATGGTGACTTCTGATAATGCCAATTTCCTGTTCTTCCATAAAACCCACATACATTTTGGTGGGGAGAGAAGGAGAAAAGGAAAATGCAGTGTCAGTCAGATAACCATCCCTTCTCTCAAGTCTCAACAAATATCTGAGGCATTAGTATCAGGAAAGTGTGTCCCCTGAATGTGTGCTCTGCTTTATATCTTGGTTCTGTTTGGGGAGTGTAGGATCCTGTGTGCACAGCAAAATTTATCTTTTACACAAAGAGCTTTTCGTAGTAATTGCACTTCACTGATTGAGCTTGTCCAGAACTTCAAAAATATCTTTCCTGACACCTCCCCATGCTGAGATGGAGTGTTGGGCAGTCTAGGTTTCTGCTAGTCGAGATAGGAGTTTCCAGTACGTGTACCATTAAAAGGGGAAAGGCTGTTTTGTACCAGTGTCCAGTGCTGTTGGCACGTTCTCTCTGCAGCTCAGCCCTGCAACAGCTGGGACTAGGTCACCCCTCTGCGGGTCAGACATGTCACTTGGTAAAAATAAAACCAGCTGAGAAAGCCCTGCCTTCAGAGAACAGCAAGGTCTCTGAAGGTTCCCCTGTCACAGCCATTTCTCTGCCAGGGGCAGCATTAGCGTTTCACCCTGGTGTGATGTGCAGGGTTTGTGCCAGTGTGTTCCCGCAGATGTGGCAGACCCCTGTGGTGCCCATGGCACACAGCAGTGGTGTCCATAGTGCCTGTGGCAGTGCCCTTGGTGTCTGCAGTAAATGTGTTGGTGCCCAGGCTCTCGAGTTTGCCCCAGCTGCCCCTGCAGTGGCAGCAGTGCAAGGACAAAGCCCAGCGACTGGCCCCAGCTGAGGGCCTGGGGGTGTTTTCCCTGTGCAGGGTCTTGGTGTTGTCTTCAGGCTGAGGAAAAGGGGCACTGAGTGCAGGGACTCTGAAGGGATGCTGCTGCAGGGCAGGCAGTGGAGGGAAGGCAGGGTGGCTCCCCTTGTTGTTCTAGTGGCTGGGCAACTCTGGTGTTTATTGAACAGGTTGTGTGGAATGAAACAGAAGAGCAGATATGAGCGAAGTGCCATGTACATCTCTACTGGCCACCCAAAAAAGGATGCCTGGCACTGCTCTGCTGAGGAGAGGGATGGCTCAGAGACGGAGCCTTTGAGCTCTCACTCCCACGTTAGTACCAACTCTCCCTATTTGCCCTCAGCAAATCATTTCTCCACTCTTTCCTTTCCATGAAGTGACGTTAATGATAGCAATTTCTCTGCTTCACAGGAGGGCTGAGTATGAATTAATATTTGTCAAATAATATGAGACATTTAAAACAACATTTCTGTGGAATAAAATTTCTGTAGAGGAAATGCAGTTTTTAAATTTTTGGAATCTCAGGAATGAAATAGCTGGACATGATGAGTCTAGACTGAGGAACACAAATTAATGTCAGAAAGATTTGGGAGTTCATGTGATCTGGAATGCCTGTGGCTGGCGTGATGAGAGCACAAGGTTTGGGGAGCAAAGTACTGGTTTTCTGCAGAGTACAGAAAAGAGCTCTGTCACTAGGAGTTGAGAGGAGACTCCAGGTGGACAACAGGGATCCTAGGGATGGGCTTTGTCTCCCTTTTTGCACCAGCATGTTAACATTACACATCAGAATTCTAGCATAAACATTCCCAGCAGCCGACGAGAGTCTCCCTTGGAAAGCCTGATCCAGCATTTGTCTCTGTGCCAGCACTGGAGTGGAAAAGATAAATGAAGAATTCATATTGTTGGACTAGAGGCTGTTCGTCAATAATTCCAAGTAGTTCCTGAATTAGGCTATTACTAATTATCTATTTTCACCATAATTGGGAGGACAAGGGGTTCTGGCAGGCGATGCATGAGACATACAGGAGAAAATGATTAAAGCAGAGCCAAAAATATCACCATACTGGAGTCATGAGTCAGATCCTGACCTTTCAAATAGCACTGTGGAGAGCCTGAGCTCATTTGGATTGGATCCCAGGGATCCAGGTGAGAGTGACCGGATGGCTCAGTATGGCCAGCTTTGGATAGAGGGAACAAACTGGGGATGTCTAGGAGTGGGGACAGAAAACTAAAGGGCATGAGGAGCTTCAGACTAATGTTTCTCCTTCTCTGGCTCTGGTCTTCCTGAAGAAAACGGTGATCCCATACTCTTGAGCTTAACTGTTTTATCTGTCAGCACTCCTGATTACTCCCTGCAAAGAATGTGCATCCTCTGGTTAATATGATTATCAGCAGTAATTAATTCCGGCTTCTAGTAGTGAATTACAGCTTCTTTTTGATCAGCATTTTAAAAGCCCTTTAAGCTTGTGTCATGTTTGCTCAGGAAAGAGGAATTATCAATCACTTCTATGGAACTCACAATTCCTTGTGAACTGCTGCAACCACAAGAGACTCAATTTCAGAGACAAAGTGCCTGTTGTGAGACTGGCCACAGAACTCCAAACCTGGCTCTGAAGGGACAGACTCAGGTGGGCCCTCCTTAGGGCTGGGGATGCTCCATGTCAGGGACTTAATAACACTGAGCTGCTTTTCAGAGGCTGAGAGGAAAGGCTTTGTCCTGAGCAGGAATTCATGGGATCCTCCATCACGCTCTGTCTGAGGACTCTTACTGGCTCTGACATCAGGAGGGTGCCCAGCCCCTCAAAGGAGTGTCCCCTTGGGGTTCCCTCCCAAAGCAGCTCCACCAACCTCCAGCTGGCACAGGGAGCATGAGTGTCTGCCCTGTATCAGGGGTGAAGCTGTGATCCTGCCAACGTCTGTCCATCCCCCTGCCCTCCTGCTCCCTGGGATGCAATGCCTGCCAAGCCACACAGATGGCTTCCAGCAGCAGAGAAATATTTGTCTGTGTGCATTCCTTGTTAATAAAAATAAGTGTTTTTAAAGGTCATGGGCAGAGGAGTTGTCATGTCACATCCTGTTCTGTGTCTCCACAGCAACTCCAGACTTCCCAAACAGAGCAATGATGGTCTGTCTGCAATGCATGAACTCTTGGGCTGTCCTGGCTGCGTCACCCACTGGCCCCCTTCCCAGAGTGGGAGTATGCAGAATAGCGTTGCCAACAGCAAGCTGGCATGGTGCTGGCCCGGTGATGCTCTCTGCATCACTCTCCTGGGACCTGCACCAGGATGCTGCCTGTGCACCCCAGCAGAGCCCACAGGGTCCCATCAAGGGCAGATGAAAAAATAATATTGGCTCTCAATATTTGGCTCCCAAGTCCAGAGTCACTCACTTTCTCTTGGACATGCGGGTGTTTGACCATGGGTGTTTCACAGGATCATGGGCACTATTTTCTCTCTCCTAAGAAAAAATTACTCTGCCAGATAAAACAAGCAAAAATTGCTGCTTGTGCTGATTCATAAGGAAACAATTTCCCTTCTATTTTAGCACTATACAGCAGGAAATTGCAGAGTGATTTGCTGGAGGAGCAAGAAAATCAGGATAGTACAGATTGTACGGCATTTTCTGGGTGACAGATAATTCCTTCACAGCCTTAAATACTGTTAGCAGGTTTGTGCTGCATGATATGGTGTAAACTAGAGATTCATCCGCATTTTCAGTAAGCTCCAGCTTCAGGAAGAGCATAAATGAAGAAGCCTGGAACTCAGTGGTCCTATTTATACCACTGGAAAAAGATATCTGAGGGGCAGCGAATCCCTGTATGCACCTGGCTTCATTGGCTGTGCTGGGGTTTGTGCACGAGCTGTTGGGTATTTAATAAACCTGGGGAATTGCCCTTAGAGTGGTGGTTTTGGCACTCAGGCCCAGGAGGTTTGGGAAGGTCCCAGCTCTGCCAGTGGAAGGGCCTGGTGGGTCTGCATCCAAAACTGATTCCTCTGGGCTGTGGGGAGATGGGGGGCACAGCGGGGTCTGGTTGTATCTGCTCTATGTTTCTGGCCTTCTCCAGCTTGGTACCCACACTGGGCAGGGGCTCTGCTCCTCACAAGCATGTAGCTGAAGTTCCAGTTCCTAGATCTTAAAGTACTTAAGGGTTTCAGGCGAAGTTTAGGCTTCATTTTGCACCTAAAAGCCTAATTTGCTGCCATAGCAGTATAATTGCCTATTCTTGTCTGCTTTTAGAGTTGTGAAGTGGTTTCTCTCTCCAGTGAATCCTTCTATACCTCTCTCTGCCCTGCTACTGGTCAGGCTGTTCCACAGCTCTCGCTTCCCTGAATGTTACTGCAGTCTTGCGGAGATTCAATGGCATCAGATTATTCTGCCCTTTTTGCCTCTCATAATCCCAACAAATGATCTGCAGAAAGACACTATTTTGTGGTGCTTGGAAATGCCAGTTCAGAACTCCTGAAAATTCAGAACCTCAGGGTTTGCCCCCCAATCCTTTTGCACTTCGAACAGCATCTTGGTGAAGGATTAGCTCAGCTGCATTACCTTCACTTTTTGTTTCTGAGATCATGGTCATTCCTGTCTGTGTGCAGTTTTTCATGCTAAGGGAATATTAATCCAAGAATGTGCTCAGATATGTAAAAACAAACCCATGGAGCCCAGGGGATGTTAAAGATCACAAAGAGAATGAGGCTGAGCTGGGTGGAGGGGATGGAAGGGGCAGCACAGCCATCCCCAGAGAGGTGCCTCCTCCCTCCCTGTGTCTCTCTGCTCAGGAGGTTGGCACCAAGAGCTGTTCCCTCTGGCCATCCTTGCAAACTTCTGCATCTTTATAAATTTCTCAAGAAATATTTTCTGTCTTTCCTGGTTGAGGAAGAAACCCAGTGCAAAAGAGCATAGGAGTGGGGATGCTGTTTTTCTGGCATCTTAATGAAGCAAATACTACAAGCAATCTGGAGAGGTTCTAGGAAATCTCTGTCCTAACCTAGGGATAAGCTGCCTGAGTGTCCAGGAAGAGTTTTCTTGCAGCAACTCCAAAGGCACTTTCCCAGCCTGTGAAGAGCTGCCCCTTGTCTTGTGGTTGCTCTTATGTTGTTATTGCCAGAGATTAGTGTTAATTGCTGAGCCCTGTGGAAAGGGAGTGCTTGGATGGTTTGGAGTGCCTGCAGAAGGAGTGTCACATATTTCAAAGTGTTTGATAAACAGGGGAGCAAAGGCAGATTACAGCATCAAAGCCCACATTGTGCTCTCCTGGTGTAACAGGCAGTTTTTGAGAGAGGGAGCAGGTTGCTGAAGGCCATAGTGTTGCTGGAGAACATGAGCCCGCTTGACTGGTGACCTCTGACAGCCCCAGAAAGTGATGGACAGTACAGAAGGAGGCACTAGGAGGAAAATTATGCTTCACATGTTTTCCTTTAATGCACTGACTCCTAGAAAGGAGGTGTGAGCTAAAGCATGGAAAAACCCATTGTTTAAGTCCTGAATATTCATTGTTTATTTCCAGACCACTCCAGTGTTTCAATTGTGAGAGCTACAGGTTGATTCAAAGCTTATATTAGAGAATTAGATTCATTTGAATCAAAATGCCTATGTAAGAAATTTTAATATCATCCAGCAGAAAATGTCTGTCATGCCCTGGCAGCTCGTCTTCAGAATGTAGCTGCATATTGATGAAGTGCTCATGGAATAAGAATTATCCAGTCCTGGAGAAGAAATAGAAGTCCTGATGGAGAAATAGTACTGATTGGGTAAAAGCAGACTGTCATCAAACAGCATGTGATCAGTCAGGATTCACGTTGCTCAAGAGATTCTCACTCTGGTCATATGGATTAGTGCTGCTCTAGCTCTGAGCCTTAGTGAGGGCTCTGCCGAGCCACCTGCCCATGGCTGCAATTGCAGATGAGCCTGGAATAGTCCTGAGCTGGGAGAGGATGCTCTGAACCTGTGGTACCTGTCTGCTGTGCTGCAGGAGCCTGAGTTGCCCCTGCTCCTGGCAGCAGTGACAGCTGGAACCCTCCAGACCTGGGTACAGGGTACTATTATTTTGCCGTTCCTAATTCCCCGCACATACACACAACAGACTCTTCAGTTTTGTAAGCTTTTCTTTAAGCTGTTAGTGTGTTTGAGCCCAATCACATGCTAAGGAGGGAAGAGAGATTTCTCACTGAGCAACCTGGCAAAGAACCTCACTGCTGAGGGTCCCTCTTTGACACAGCAAAAAAGTTGCTCGTTGCAGTGCTGATTGACTGGAGTACAAAACATGGGCTGGTGATCAGGAGGTGTGGGGGTGAGCTGCCTCCAAAGGCACACTGAGTTGCACATCAATCAGCTTCTGGTACCTTGGGAATCTGTCATTTTATTATCACCTGAGCTGCAAGAAAAGCAGAACCATATTGGCTCATCTTTGTTCACAGCTACCACACGACTGCAACACTGAGTTTGGTACCTTCCCTCTTCCCAGGGAATTCAGGATTTTCTCCTGAATCAGAATGGAATGGCTTAGACTGCCAAAATAAGGAGCCAGCCCAAGACCTGTGGTGTACCTCTGCTCTCAAATGAGGTCTTCAGTGCTGACAACAGGCTGTTTTCTTCACAGTATTTTAGGGTTCAGGTCCACAGATCAGTTTAGGCTGGTCTAAGCCAACCATCCCTCCATCTCAGCAAGCCACATCAGGGCCACTGACCTGCACTCACTTGTTTCATTTAGATTATACCCCTGTTGATTAGCACAAATGAGATGAATAGAAAGTGGAAAATTGTTCTTTGAGCCCAGCACTTGGCAATGAATTCTCTATACAAAAAGGAAATGCCTGTCTGTTCAGTTTCTTTTCAGTTTTTTGTTCACAAATTCTTAAGCGAACAAAGAGAGGCTCCCGGTGCTCCTTCTTTGCAGCCATTCATGTGCCTCTGGGAAAGGTTTGGCTTCTGTGCTTGCCAGGCTAATCAAGGAAACAGAAAACACAGAACATTAGTGCATTTAAATCCCAGGCACTCCAAAGTCTCAAGAAAATAGAAAAAATGTTAGGCAGATACATGGCCTCAAGGGCCTCAGCTGGGAAAGAGTAACAGGAGGGGCTTCTTTGAGGTGAAGTTTCCTGGCTGAGATATCAATTAGGGCAGGAAAAAACTGGAAAAAAAAAGGATGGGACCTGAGTCCCAGATTGGATAACCCCCAAAATTAATTTCAGAAATTAATCCCATCACCCAGGATAATTAGGCATTGTGGACAGAAATGGGTTTCCAGGGAGGATCCAGGCAGGCTTGCTAGAGGTCCCAGCACCGAGGGCGATGGCATTGAGCTGACCAAAAGCTTTGAAATCCTCTGTGTTTCCTCCTGGGAAAAGCCTCAGCAGCACCAACAGCAGCAGCATTTCCACTGGTCTCTGCATTTTTGCCCAGCAGGAGCCCCCTGGGTGGGTGTGGGTCTCCGTGATACCAAAGGCTCTGCAGCCTCATGGTCAGGGTTTCAGGGTTTCAGGAATGTGCTGGGCACTGTACCTGTGCTGGGGAGGGCAGGCAGGAAGCATGGGCAGCCCCTGCCAGCATTCTTTTCCCATCCTTGCTCCTTCCAGCCCTGGTCCAGCGGTTCCTGCCCCAGCAGCAGCCCAGAGGGGTTTGTGCCTCCTATCCTTACTGAACATCTCAAAAGCAAGAAGAGGTTTTGTAATTTTTACTCTTACACCTGGAAAGGGAGGAACCCCACAAGACTGTGATTTAAATCAGTCCCTGGAGCAAGAAAGCTGAGCAGAAGCAAGAAATCTGCATTCCTGAAACCTCTCCTGGTACCTGAGATACCTTAGCTCTGGAGCAGAGGAACAACCCCTCCTCCGTTCTGACAGGTATTGAACCCTGAGCAGAGCTCCCTGAATCCAAGAGAAACCCTGAAATTTCAAAATATAGCCAAGCTTCATTTTGGTAAGGAGAATATTTCCCACCATGGCTGGGGAAGGGCCCAGCCCCTGCAGAACCTCACAACCCAAATGGCAGTAACTGGGCTGCAGCAAGCAGCTCCTGCCCAGGACCAGCCTGGGGGCTGAGGTGTGACCTTGCTGCCAGTGTGACAGCCTGGGAGGCTTTATTAGCTGAGTTCTCTAATAGTAGGTTGGTTGTTTTTGTGTTCATTTGTTTGGGGATTGTTTTTGTGAAAACTTAATCTTCTGGTTTAATGAAATCGTGTCTTTTTTCCTGGAGCTGGGCTGGCTCCCTGCAGATGCCCACCCATCACTGCTCTCCCGGTCTCTTTGCTGGAGGAGAGGTTCCACTGGTCAAGGGCCAAGATGCTGGTTGCTGGAGACCAAGAGAACTGACAAGAGGAAGACACACAGCTTCAAGTACGTCCTTTCTGGTTTTGCTAATTCCTGAACTTGTTCTGCAATCACAGTTCCAGAGGATTTAAGTACAAAAGTTTTTGATAGAAATAGTATATTTCTATTGTGAAGAGGAAAAAACCTTCCCCGACTTTACCCAGCAGTGAAATGCACATTGATGGGCCTTGACTTCACCCTGTGGGCCTGTTTCCATTTAAGTTGTTCAAAATTCTGCAGATAAAGAAGCCAAAGCTGGCACTGGTAATGTGTTTTGACGGATAAATGCAGCTGGGAGTGGAGGACGCTGGCTGGCAGTGTTCTGCAGCCATGTGCTGGCTCGGTGGTTTGTGTGTTCATTTCTCGCTTGGGCTGTTTAGAATTCTGCATCAGTAAGTAAAGAAATGGAAAATTACTGCCTTATCCACAATTGTTACAGAAATCTAAGTCTCCAAGTGGCCCTGGAAATCTTTGTGCTGCTTGATCCCAGGGCCAGAGCTCACTTCTCAGTGCTCTTGTTTAGCTCCCACACTGAGCTTTTGAGGCTCCAATTTTCTCCAGCGCTAGATTTTGGTGAGTCACCCCAGTGCTGCCTGGCTGCTCCAGGGGCAGAGGGGCAGTGTGGGGCTGCACAGGGACATGCCTGAGCAGTCCCAGCACTCTCCAGTTTTGCACAGCAGTGAGAAATGCCCCTTTCATTCTAAACCTGTCCAGCCATTCCTCTTTCTTGCAGTTCCCTGAAATTATCCTGTGGCCATCTATTTGTCCTGCGCAGGCAGAGAGGCAGCCAGTCCCTCTCTGTCAGGTCTGTCTGTCTCCAAGGCTGCCCCATGCCCACCATCCCACCCAGATCAGTCTCTTCAAGAGCCTTTGCAGGGGAAACCAGTGGAAATCCTCTTAGGGATCCAAAGGGGTTGTGTGGAGAGGTCTTCTCTATCCGTGGTGCCTCCTTCCAGCAAGGAGGTAATTTCTCTAACATGCATGTGTCTGCATGCTTCAGTCAATCACATTTCTCCAGTGTGTATTAATCCTTTTTTTCAGGCTGCTTGGAAGGGAGTTTGGATGTAAAATAACCAGGATTGCCCCTGAAGCCCCTTTCAGAAAGGATGCCCTGCTGGCCATTTTCTGTTCCCTTGGTGGTAAGGTAGTTTAGCTTATAATTTAAAAGCATTTTGTGTTTGAGCTCTTTAGACCTCCTGGGAAAGTGCCATTTAGATGATGCTCTTCAGATTTTATTTCTGTAATTTCGTAATATCTTTTGACTGAATGAGCTGAAAGTTAAGTTTTAAATGCTTTAGCACAAGCGACTGTCAGAACTGCCCCGCTCCTTTCCTGGCTGTTTGTGCTTCCACTTCCATGCATTTGCAAATCTAGAGTGATGGACTTTTGGGACCCTGCTGGGACCCTGCAGCACCTGCTGCAGCTTGGCTTTGCTGAGGCTCCTGCACTCTGTGCCCCTCGCGAGCAGCCGCTGGTGCCTGTGGCTGTTCTGCTGATCAGGAATCTGGCAGAGCCTCAGCACCCTCTGCCCTCTGTCTGAGTTGCTCCATAGTCCTGGCTGCCCTGAGCTATGTGGCAGAGCTGCACTGTGACAGCTGCCGGGGTGACACAGGAATGTACCTGTCACCAGTGCTGGTGGTGGCTGAACCATTCCTCCCAAACCCAGAAACTGGGCAAACATGTAGATCCTGGGGGGATCCTTCCCAGGATCCATGAGGGATCCTTCCAGCTGAGTGACTGAGCTTTCACCAGAGCTCCACAGCTCAGAGGCTTTCTGAGCTGACACATCCCTCAACAGCTACACACAGACGTTTGGCACACAGTGAGGTCCCTGAATCAAGGCCTTGGTGGGTGACTTGTCTCCAGATAGAATTCAGCAGGATGCTGCAGCTGCCTCAGCCTCTACACAACTCTCCCTTGCTGGCTCAGGCAACTTCAGCCTTTGTCACATGTCTTCCTTTGGTCAGAGCTGCACAATGGACAGAGTTTTGAAGTAAATGTATATTTACAACTTTTCAAGTCATATTTTTATTCCTCCTTTCCTTTGGTGTGTGAGTCATCCCAGCAAACTGGTCATGTCTTAAATTAATTGGGCCTTGTAAGGGAACAGACAATGAGCCATTCCAGGATGGCATTTCTTAAAAGCCAGGGAATGTACAGTGCAAGGTTGGGTGCTGCCTGAGTCTTTGTCACCTTGTCAAATGCATCCACATCTCTCCTGATCTTGTGATGGGGTTGGTGTGGTGTCTGTTGGCTGCTGGCCTCCAGTCCAAACACCTCCGAAGGGAAGCTCCTCTGACAAAGTCCTCCTTGCAGAGCTCCAGTTTTCTGGCCTCAAACCAGTGATGTCCTCACAGAAGGGCTGAGTTTGGACACTGTGAGAAGTGTCTAATCATCAAAGGCAAGAGGGCACCTTGTGAGCTCAGTGCAGTGGGTGTGTGAGTGTGGGTTGTGTGTGATCCCACCTGGACATGTAGGTGTGCCTGCTCACTCTTCCTGTACCTGTGCAGGAGGAAGTTCTGGCTGGTGCCTCCAAAGAGTCAGCTGCAGGCAGGGATGAGGGAATGAATGTCCCTGATAACAGCTCCCATGCATACCACACACAGAAATTGACTTACCCCTTCCACTCTTTGCCAAGTCCCTTTCATTAGCAAAGAGTTTTCTGCTAAGGAAAACAGGATTTTATTTTTGGTTTTGTTTGGGTTTTTTTCTGTTTTGACTACCACGCAGAGGGGGAGAAGAACCAAAGAAAAAGAAAACACCCTGTAAAGAGCGTTCAAGGCTCAGAGGCTTCTGAAGCTGATAGTTCACTCCGTAAAAGGACAATGCACACTGATGGGTTGAATTCCCATACAGATGAGCTGCACCAACTTGAAGGCCAGACTTTGATGGCCCAAGCCATGGCCAGGCTGGAGCACTCAGAGCCAGTAGGACAGCACAGGTAGGAGCTGGCTAGGGTTTCACATCCCATTGAAAATCAGGGGCCAGAAATCAGACAGGAATTGGATGTGCTGTCAGTCATTCTGTATGACTTTTTTCCAAGAAGAAACAAAAAAAAAATTCTGAAGATCCAGCCCCAGTGGGTCTCTAGACAAAGCCTATCAGAGTGGGGAGGGGGCACAGTTACAATAGTAGTTTTCTTTGTTCTGTCACCCAAACCTTACAGATGAACCTTGAGGACTATCAAATCCATTATAAAGGTTTTCTTTTCTAACTACCCAGAAGTTGCATTAGTAGTAGCTATTATGTACTTGCCTTTGTTATTTTGAATAATAAAGTCTAAATTGTAACAGTTCACAGGACATCAAATGTAATTGCTATGGCATTGTTGCTCTTTTCTTATTTCTCCTTTTGAAACCCATTTTGTACAACTTGCCCCTCCACCCACTCGCCTGTGCTGAATCTCAGAGCCAGTTAGAGCACATGATAACAGCAGGCTCTGGCCTGACATAATGCACATGAAAGCACTGTTCCCATGTCAGTGGCAACTAATGCCAGATCATACTCTGACCCTGGGGAAACTGAGATTTGGTTATCACGGACGACTATTTGCACTTCCCTGTTCTTGCCCCCTGAATTTTAATTTAAGTTGGAAGATGAATGTAAAATTTAGTTGTAATTTCTGTCCATTGTTTAGAAATGTGGTGTGTACATGCCAGATGAGAGGAGCCTGAAAGCCTGCATGGGGCTGCTGAAGGCTTGGGCCAGAGGGAGGTTCCAGAAGCACTCAGAGAGCTGGGCTTGGATGGAAGTGCCTAGTGCTGAAGCTCTCATCCTGCTGCCACCTTAGGCAAACTGGATCTGGGTTATGACATGTGTCTAGGCTGTACAGATTAGTAGCACATGCAATGTCAGGCTTGGTAATTAATATTTCAGGGGCTCAGCTATACTTTCTGTGCCCTAGAATCTAACAGACAGACATGAATGTTTGAGAGCAAAAGAAGGAGTTCTGTAGCTCCTCAGTTCCAAAGCCTCTGGTGCCTGTGTATCTGCACTCTTATGGATTCTTCTGTCCAGAGGGAAACCAGCCCTCCAGAAAACAAAAAGACCTTCTGGCATTTAAGAATAAGACACAAAAAGGAAGGACACTTAATACCTTTAATAGATCCAGTCTGCAAAGTCTCCTCAGAGAGGTAACTGGAATTTTGCTCAAGAAGGACAGACAGAAAACTCTAACAATTTTACTCCACAACGCAACCATTCCTGCTCTTGAAGTGTTTTCTGACAGATAAAAACCAGACAAGCATCAATCAGAGACTCTTCTAATGACATGGGACACATGGGACTGGCAGCTCCATCAGGGGTCCGAGGGCAGGAGAGGCTGGTTGGGATTATTGCTTTGTAAGGGATCAAGTCTTAATTCCTTAGCCAGTGAGGGCCTGAGGGTTTCAGAAGGTTCTAGCACATACTGTAGCTGATAATTTGCACCTGGAGAAAGCTAACATGCCTGGGATTTTGCTGAAAATATGATTAGACTAAACTCATAGCTCATAGCTCTCCTCTTCTGAGCTCGCAGCTCTAAAGCCAGTCATGATGTATGCCAGCTAGAACAGCATGGGAGGATAATGAAATGGCTCTTTGAATGCACAAGAATCTCACAGCCATGGTGAGAATGGTTTCAGGGGGAATAAAAAATAGCAGAAGCCTCCCAGATCATCTTGCTATAGTGGTAATAAACATCCAGTGTGTCTTTTCTGTAGCCCTTTCATGTAGCCCTCAGGCTACAGAAGCTCCAGAGGGTAAATGGAAAGCTCATTCTGCTTCTGCTGAAAGCAACTGGAGTTCTGCCACAGGCACGAGCCGGAGCATCTCTTAGACCTGGGAATCCATAAATATAAAATTCTGAGCAAAGAGCCAGTTCCTTCAAAACACACACCAAATATACAAATCTTTCCTCCTGCAGAAGGAATTCCTGTCTCCAACCGGACTCTTTTTCTACTATTTGCCAGGAAGATCTTCATAGGCTCTCCAAGAGTCTATGGCTGACATGGTGTGAACTGGGATGTCCAGTTTTCTCCACGGCAAACAGACCCCAAACTAGGAAAAACCTAACCTTTAACATGTCATCCATGGTTTATTTGCCCTGATAGAGGTTACAAATGCCAGGGACCAGGATGGACATCAGGGCACTTGTGAACGACATTTTAAAATGCATTGTTAATTGGAATTAGGAAAAATTAGATAATTTGGAAAATAGAAGTGTTGTTATCATTGAAAAAACAGGACAACCAGAGCTGTTTATTGAACTGGACTGGGCTGTTAAGCCCCGGACTGAAAATAAAAGTGAATTCTTGGCTCCACATGTCAGCATGGGACCTTTTCACTCAGAAGTAGAATTTGGAGTCTGGCAAGAGGCATGTCCTCTATGTCCCGTGTTCCAGCTCCTTCTCATGTGTTCCCCATCCTGGAGCTACTCCCCTGCCTTAGTCCTTGCATGGCCTTGCCACAGCATGGACATGGACAAGAGGAGCAGAGCCACGGACAGGGGAAGGAGATCATGCAAGTGAAATGGACAGGAAAACCCCTTTTTTTTTTTTAATATAAGGAATAAGTGATGCATACAGGGTGCAAAATGAGAAGGATTATAATATCTACTTTAAATATACGTTGTCTAAAGTCTTTGAAACCGAAATGGTCTTCTACTGTGTCAGCATCTGTCAAGAAGGATCCAGCCGTGGGAAAAACGCCTATCAAAAAACAAGCGCTGAAACTCCACCACGAGCCTTTCCGCAAAGATTCGGAGAGGTTTGTTAGGACGATTTTCCCCTTTTCCCGTTAAGGCACTGCCGGGGGCTCTGCAAGCACGGATGCTCCGTGCCCGCTCGGCACTGGCCCTGCAGCGCCGCTCAGCCCGAGGCCGCAGCAGCCCCTGTGGGAGCAGACCTGGCACCGGCGGGTGCGTGTGCGCTCAGGAAACCGCGACGCTAATTAACCACCGGTAACGACTCCCGGGCCGGCGGGGCCCCGCCCGCGCCGTTTTTTTATGAATGGAGAAGGCCCCGCCCCGNTCCCCTTTTCCCGTTAAGGCACTGCCGGGGGCTCTGCAAGCACGGATGCTCCGTGCCCGCTCGGCACTGGCCCTGCAGCGCCGCTCAGCCCGAGGCCGCAGCAGCCCCTGTGGGAGCAGACCTGGCACCGGCGGGTGCGTGTGCGCTCAGGAAACCGCGACGCTAATTAACCACCGGTAACGACTCCCGGGCCGGCGGGGCCCCGCCCGCGCCGTTTTTTTATGAATGGAGAAGGCCCCGCCCCCGGGCCCCGCCCCGAGCGGCGGCTCCGCCCCTCGGCTGCACGTGCGGGGTGGGCAGGGCCGCGCGGGGCCGTGCGGAGAGTGTGCGGGATAGTGCGGAGAGTGTGCGGGGTGTGCAGTGTGCGGTGTGCGGTGCGNGGGTGCGCGGGGTGTGAGGGGTGTGTGCGGTGCAGGGGTGCGGTGCGGAGGGCGTGCGGTGGTGAGTGCAGAGTGTGTGGCGCGGTGTGGGCAGTGAGTGGTGCGGGGTGTGTTGTGAGTGGCATGCGTGCAGTGCGAGATTTGTGGGGTGTGTTGTGCACGGTGCCCATCTTGGGGAGCCAGAGGAGCCACTACTGCCCCTTGGGACCGGGCACCGAAGGGGACAAAAATGGCCAGGCAGTGCGAGGTGAGGGGGGTAAGAATGGGGAGTTTGGTTTCTCCTTGTGGTTGGAGTGTGCAGGGAGCTGGGGTATAACCATGCCGTAATGTATGCACTGTCACATACAGACCTATCTGGTCTAGGAAGTGAAGCAGTGGTTTCAATTCAGAATTCAGATTGCTGCTGGAAAGATGCGTTTGGATTTGTTTAGAGCAGAAGGTGAACATTTCTGCATTTAGCATGGGATGGTCAGGCAGCCTGCTTGAGCCCAGAATTCACCTGTGAAGTTTTTGTTCCTCTTGATCTGTGAGTGTGTGGTCACAAACCAGCCGCTTTCTGACACACCATTGGAACTGCTCCCCAGCAAGGAAGACTGGAGTTGACCTACCATGCCTTTCTCACTGCTTCAGCCATACAGGTCACAGGTGATGAGGTTTCTTGAGGAGTTTGACTATTACTCTTCCCCAAACTCATGTCCGTCTACCACACAACTAACAGGACCATCTTCAACTGGACAAAGAGCCACATTGTTGAGTGGGAGAAGTTTGCTGAGCTGGCTAAATATGAGCCAGAATCCCAGAGACCAATGGTGAAGGCCTCCTAATCGTGGCCTTCACCGTGGTACTCGGTCATCATTGTCATGTCTCTCTTTGGGAACATGCTGGTGTGCCGTGTGGTGCTGAAGAACAAGAGGATGCACTCAGCCACCACCCTCTTCATCGTCAACCTGGCAGCATCAGACATCATGATCTGCCATGATCACACTGCTCAACATACCTTTCACCTTGGTAAGTAGCTGGTCTTGCTGTCCCTTCAGCCAGGACAGGAGTCTTCCCCCCATCAGAACTCTGCCTGGTGGTCACAGGCTTTCTCCTAGGGCTGAGGTAGGAACCCAACACCACCAAGTCTAACTGATAACTCTGCCAGGCAAGTAAAACACTGTTCAGCAATCTGTGGGCTCCCTGTTGCTCTGTTAGACTCTGTAACTCCTAGAAACTCTAAAGTCTCTCCATGTGTGCTACCAAACCCCAGCAAGAGGTTCTCGGGTGATGAGAACAAGTGCCTGGGTGAACACGTGTTTTTAATGTTCATACAGGAGAACACTAGAGTCCCTTAGTGGGTCAGAACAATCTGAATGCCAGTCATACTGGGTAAGTGGAAGAAAGTCACACTTTTCAGAGATGCCAGGTGGATAAAGGCTTCAATGAAAGCTCTCCAGATCTGATAGTAGGATTGATATCAAACCTTGGTCCACTTTTTCCAAATATAGTTGTTAGTGTAATAAAAAGTTATTACCACTGTTCACAAACAATGTCTGTAGAACAGGCCAGGAGGCTTATGGCAACACCATTTCATAATCAGCAGGGTTTGACCCCGTAAACTCTTCTGTAAAGGTGTTTCAGAGACCAGGATAGCTGATCTTTCTTTAAGTTTCAGGTGAAGCTGCCAAACCAGCCAGAACCCCTGAGCCAGCTCAAGTTCCAGCCCAAGGGACTTCCCCATGGATTTGTTTTCAGCACATTTTCTGGCTAATGAGCTGTTGTTTCCCCTCAGGTCCGGTTTGTGAACAGCACGTGGATTTTTGGAAAGGCCATGTGCCACATCAGGCACTTCATGCAGTACTGCTCCCTCCACACTGACCCTGATGGCCATCATCCTCGACAGGCACCAGGTGACACTGCCTACCCCCTCTTTCTTTCAAGGCTCTGGGAAGATACTTGAGCTGTGGAAAGTTTTTACCCATGTCTCTCCGTGGCAATGACACTGGGCTGTGTCCAGTGAAGGGCAGCCCAGGCCATGTGCTTGTCCCTAGGAATCACTCCCCTTTTCTGTGTTACTGTCAACTAGTAAGTTCCAAACTATCAGATTTTATCAGCTTAAAGATCTAACGAAGAAAATTTAACGAAAGGTGAATTTCTGCCTCAGCAGAGGGGAGAAAAGCTCAGCTTCACAGGCGCAGCTAGAACAAGAGACATTTCTTATACAGTTCATACAGAATAAACAAACATACCCCTGAGTGAAGACACTTTTGTAGATATCTTCTCTTTTTTTGACCTAATGTAATCCCCAGCTTAAGGAAAATGGTTCTCACAGAACAGGATAGAGGATAAAGTTTGAAAACTCTCCTGAGCAGACTGAAAAGTTCAGTGTTTCCCGTTTTCCAGGTCACTCTAACGATCAGGACATTTTTCTAATCATGGCTGTCATTTTCCTCTCATTAGCTGTGTTAGGTTATGTCACAGACCACCCACCCCCCTTGTGGGCTGTGAGGGCCTTTGCTTCCCGTGCGAGAAGAGCCATGATGGAGTCTCTGTTGCAGTCATCCTGAACTTGCTGAAGCAGAGGATGTCCCTGACAAAGGGAGCTCTGAGCATCTCTGTTATCTGGCTGATGGCAACCTGTTTCTCCCTGCCCCATGCTGTCTACCAAAAACTTTTCCAGTATACCTACAGGTGAGTGATCTCCCCTTCCCAGTGAGAGTGTGGTGGTCCAGCAGCCCTTGCGCAGTGCCACTCGGTCAGCAGGGAGGGCATTGGAATGTCCCAGGCATGGGGACGGGCGATGTGGGATGAGAGGGCATTGGTGTATGGGTGAGATCCCGCTTCCCACAGCAGAGGCTGGGGCTGTGGAAGAGCTGCATGGACTGCTGCCCAGACTGCTGCCTGGGGTTTGCTCTCACCACCTCCCGCAGGCCCAGACAATGGTCTGGGTCCCACTCCCAGCCGTGTGCTGGGGCAGTCCCAGGCACAGCCTGGCTGGGACACAACCATTGGCGACACACACCTCTTTCAGTGCCATGGCCTTGCCAGGAGAGGCTCTGTCCCAAGAAGGTAATTTTCTCCCGAGGGACTTTCCTCTTCCTTCATTTTGTCTGCTCAGCTCCTCAGACCCAACATCTAATTTGCTCAGACAGGGAAGAGAGAGAGAATCAAAGTGCAGTTTCAAAAAGAAGGAAAATAAACCTCCTGTTGGGAATACCTGTGCTGACATCACCAAGGCTCTGCAGGGAGCAGGAGCAGGGGACCACCCTGGTTTGTCAGCAGGGCCACCAATCCCTCTTCGCCAGGATTTCATACACTGAGTCTCAGGTTGCGACTTCCTTGTATTTCATCCATGTGGATTTATGAAGCAGGACTAACCTTCCCTTGAAGCTTGAGGTTCCTCTGCCCGATGTTACACTAAGGAGAAAAACAAAGAGAAGCCCTCACCCCCTTCTTCATGAAGCAGGGCTGTGGGGGACCAGTGTGGAGCCGGGGGGACCCAGTGAGGGGCAGGTCAGAGACCAATGCTTTGGCAGGAGCCAGAGCTGTCCTGGTTTGCCATGGTGCCTCCCTTCAGGAAAGGGAACTCTTTGCTTTGCTGAACACAATGACAGCAGATGAGGTGGAATTTCACATCCACATGAGGACTGCTGAAATATCAGAAAAAAAGAGAAGGTTCTGATATAGAGGGAAAGAAAGAAAGAAAAGGAAAAAAAAATTAAAAGCAGAAGCTTATCTCCCCACAAAGGGCCCAGCAATGGCACTTGTCTCTGCTGTCACCCTCTGCCAGGGAGAAATACAAATCCAAACTTTGGGTTTGCTTTGCCCTTGCAGTCCTTTCCTCTGTGGTACCCAGCTCTGTTCTGTCCTTCCTGTCCCCACAAGCCTGTGGCATTGCTGTGACCTCTTCTGTCTAGAAAACAGTCCGTAAGGATACCCAAGTGGGATTTTTGTGGCGGGTGTCACGCTGCTGGTGCTGCCCTTCACAGGAATGCCAGCCTCGAGGCCAAGGGGATAATCTTACCATGACCTGTATTTTCAGGCTGAGATCAGCATCCCAGGGAGGGGGACAAGGAGACACTGACAGGCAGCAGGAATGAGGTTTCTATTGTAGATGCTGACCTTCTGTATAAAGGACAACTCTAATTTCCTGCAGCCCAGCCAGGTCCCTCTTGATGGCGAGGCAGGAAAGCAGCCGCGTAGTCTGTCACTGCTTTTGGTGTACGAGAGGCTGCACCAGCTGGATGTGTGATGGGGGCTTCACAGTCCTCCCCTGCCTGTGCTTGTGCCTGATGTGACTGAGATACTTGGGGGATATCATACCTCCAACTGTCCAGACTGTAAACACAGGGCCGTGTTACTCTGTGCTTGCGTTGCTCCGCAGCTGTGCTTGGGGATTAGGGAACAAATTGCTCATGAATGAACAAACACTATGATCTGTTTCGGGCACCTGTCTCTGCTCATCCTTTGGCATGGCCAGAGGAAACTGAGCCCCGTGTTGGCACGAGGCAGCTCAGCGATATAAGGACTTCCAGGACATGCTATTCCTGTCCCTGCTTTCCATTGAAAAAAAAAAAAATCCCAGTTGTAATATTGCTTGTAATAGCTCTGCAGGGCCAGGGCTCCTGAGATTCCTACCAGGGAGTGGTTGAGGTCTGGGATGGGAAACGGGGGCTCCACCAACATCCATGTTTGGCTGCACTACACAGCAGCACATCTGAGCCCCTGATCATACCAGAATTCACCAAAACAGTGCTTTGTCAGATCCCATTTGGCAGGTCGCCTGTGCCAAGTGTGACCCAGATCCAGGGGAGATAAAGCCAAGACTGCAGTTCAGAAAAGATGGTTTTCCCTTCTGCATCAGTTCCCCTCTTGATGCACTTGGTGGACCCACTGTCACTCCTCTGACCTCATCTGCTCCAACTGCCTGTTCTCAACAATCTATTTGTGGCACAAAAGGCAGCTCCAGTGGTTGAGAACTGGCTATTAAAGATATTAATCAATACTGCAATGAATAGTACAGCTTGATGGGGGCTAAAATCTGCTGAATAGAGAACAGAGGACAAGGGATAAAGACAGAAAAGTAAAATGGAATAAAAGAAAAAGAGAGAAGAAAAGAAAGAAAAGGACAAAACATCCACTGGAAATAAATTCCATTACTTCCAGTCACCACTGTGGAGGGGACACGTGGTGCAGCAAAGGGTGCTGGGACTGAGCCACTGCTGGCCAGGCAGTGGGAACACACCTGGATCCTGGGGCTGGATGGGATGGGACAGGTGTAAGGGGTTGTTAAAATGACCTGTTGTGTATGGTTACACTGGGTTCTTCTGTTAGTTAATTGTCAGTGGTTTGACTGGAGCCAAGTGATCAATCATCACACTGGGTTAAGAGGTAGCGGGAAGGGAAGGGAAGGGAAGGGAAGGGAAGGGAAGGTTTGGTCATGCCTGTGAGGCTTTCTCACAGCCTCCAGCCCTTCCCTCCCCTCCAGAACAGCTTTGGCTTAGAGCTGCTACAGCAGCTCTGGCTGAGGGATCCTGTGCTGGGGGGTATGGCAGAGTGAGGGGTCCTGGCTGCTGGGGGGCACAGCAGGGTGGGTGCTCTCGTGGAGGGCAGGGGGTACAGGTCCAGCCTGAAAGAGACATGTCAGAGCTGTGGCTCTGTGTCCTCCCTCTGTCTGCACTACCCCTCTGTGCAGCTGGCTGTGGGCACTGCGAGACCCCCACTGTGGTTTGCCGAGCCGGCAGCACCCATGTGACAGCAATGGCCACATGCCATATCTGTGTTTCTTCATTTTCAAGGGAAGCCACTGTCCGGAGTCTGTGCCTCCCTGATTTCTTTGAGCCCGCAGAGTTGGTCTGGAACTATCTGGAGCTGTCTACCTTTCTCCTTCTTTACCTCTTGCCTCTGCTGATCATCACTGTCCCCTGCATGTGTCTCACCAAGAAGCTGTGGCTCTGCAATGCCATCGGGGACATCACCACGCAGCAGTATGTCACCCACCACAGGAACAAGAAGAAGAGCATCAAGATGCTGGTGGTGGTAGTCTTTGTGGCCTGCTGGTTCCCCCTGAACTGCTACGTGGTGCTCATCTTCAGTCTTGGCATCAAGACAGAACTTGCTCTATTTTGCCCTGCACTGGTTCGCCATGAGCAGCAACTGCTACAACCCCTTCATCAACTGCTGGCTGAAGGAGAGCTCCTGTGCAGAGCTCTGGTCCCTGCTCTGCATCTGCCAGAAGGCGCCACAGGCTCAGGACCGGGTGCTGCCACCCAGGGCTGTGTCCTGCCACAAGGCATGGTTGGAGCAGGCCAGGTGCAGGAAAGGACCTGCCTCCCAGGCCAGCTGCTCCCCTGGGAACCTCCCAGTGGCCAACATGGACCTGTAAGCCATGGGGCTGAGGGGAGTTACCTGGTTGCGGGAGGCATCAAAGGGCATCTCCCAGTCTCTCCTCAGGAGCCAGCGTTGCTGCTCAGCTGTTTTACTGCTGACTTTTGGCTGGTCTCACTGTAGCCCCTCCTCTGCTTGGCATGGTGGGCACACAGCCTCTCCAGCACTCTACCAGTAAAACCCATGCTGCAGCTGGCCCAGGGGCAGGAATACATACAGAGGACATGTAGCTTCTCAGACACAGTGATCTGCTTTCAGGTTTTCTCACTTATTGCTATCAGAGGGAGTGGACCTGGGTTTCCATCACTGGCCTGAGTCACTCGCCTGTAACACATGCCATAACACGGGGCTATGCACAGCAGTAGAAAAGGATCCATGATGACAGGTGTTTGAAGGAAGATCTTGGACATGCAGCTGAACTCCATCCATTGGGAGTCTCACCAGTTAGTATATAGCAAAGCCTCCAACAGAGGTAAGGATTGTTAACAGCAATTTTCCTCTCAGATTCTGCTGCTCCTCCTGCCCTCTGTCCCACCCACAGCAGCTGATAGCCAGCCCCAGACAAGGGGAGCAGGGATGCACCCCAGGAGCCATGGCCGTAGGCTCAGATGGCATGATGACAGACTAATGTCATTCATTGAGAAGTTCTTTTTATTACAAACATATTAATTCAGTAAAGAGAGCTACACTGGCACTTTACAAAAGGCCACAAAATATTTCATCAGGGCTCTAGCATTCACTCACTGAAGAATGGAATCATTCTGCATTGTTACTAGTTGCTGTGAAAGTGTCATTTAAACAACAGGAGGGCAAGAAAGGGCCATAAGGAATGTCCTGTGAGGAGCAACTGAGGACTCTGGGGCTGTCTTGTTGGTGCAACCAGGTGATGGATTCCAGTAGCCCAAGAGCAGCCATGTCTGCTGGGGGAGTCCTGGTCTGCCCTGGTGATAGCCCAGACAGAGCTTCTGCCCAGAGAGGAAGGGGGGGAGGGAGTGTGGCTTGAGGGATTAAGGACATACTCCCACCACCTTCCTGAGGGAAGATAAGCAGCCAGACCCTGGGGTAAGATAAGAAGGAAAATTAAGGACTGAAATTTTTTTGTTATTTTCCATTGTGCAGTGAGAAAGAACAGGACAGAAAGGAGGGGTGTCCTTTCTTCAGGCCACTTGACCCCAGTTGGGTACCTCGGGTGTGCACTGCAATGCCTGCACCAGAAGAAAACAGCAGAACACAAGGAGTGGCAGCAGGAATGGCTGAATACTTGGTCCCTGGGGGACTTTGCTTGGAGCTCACAATTACTGAACATGAGAATCCAAAGCTGTCTGAGCTGGGTGCCAGCACTCTACTCCCTCAGTGTACAGCAGGGTTTGTTTTCAGTCAAAAAACATCATTGTGAGTTTTTCAAAATGTTAAAATCATCTCTAATTAATGAACATCACTTCATTTAATTATTAAGAGAAGCTATCATTTGCTTTTTTACTGTTCCTCACCCCTCATTAGCTTTTGGTGAGCAGCTCTCAAACTGCCATGTATTGTCTTTTATATTTCTTAGGTTTGTTTTTCTTCCTTTTTTTCCTTAAATGGCTTAATAACCTTTTTTTCTGGAGGAATCCAAGCCCTTACTCCAAAGAAGTGAGTCTCTCCACACTCCCTTGATCTTCTGCTAATCCCTGTAGTTAGCTATCTCTTGCTGTCAGAAATAACCTGGCTGGTTTTCCTTGGGTCTGTCGATCGCAGCATCTCCTCATTGCTGAATTTTTCTCCCCTAAATGGGCAGGATGCAAGAGCTGACTGTATCGAATCCCTATAACAGCTCAGCTATCTGGACTGATAATTATCAATGCCTGAGTGATATTTAGAGCCTCACACGCTTTGCCCAATGCCTCAAGGCTCCTGTATCACTTGAGGATGTCCTGACACCCAGCAGCTCTCAGGCAAACATAGAATGCACAATATATTAAAAAAATATATAACCTGAGCATTGTTTGACCAGGACAAAGACAGCACCTGGGGGCAGGAGGCCGCATCCCTGCTGGACTCCAAGCCAGGCTCTGGAAAAGGGAATCTGTGAAATTTGGCTTCTGCTGGATCTGAGTCAATTCAGCACGTAAATAGATGCTTGAACATTCCTTAATGTGTCTCCAGTCCCGCCTCCCACCTGTGGAAATGGCTTCCTGAGCAGCGCCGGGATCCAAGGGAGAGCTTCCAGAGACAGGACCACTGCTCTGAGCAGTGCTGGGGCCGGACAGGGTCCTGCCCCGGCCGGGGTAGCAGCAGCGCAGTTTGGTCCTTGCAGACCCGGGGCTGGAGCCGGACAGGAGTGTGGGGTGGGAGGAGAATCCTCCGGGAAGCCTCTGCCATGAGGAGACCCTTCCCTCTTCCTATCTGCGGACCGAGCTCTCACCCGGTGCCCTCAGCGCGGCTCCCTCGGCAGGCGAAGTCTCTGGGGGGCAGAACCCCGAGGGAGAATTTGGAGGGCAGATTATTGAAACACTGAGTCACCACAAGTCTACTCCCGGGAAACTATTTGAGCACACACAAATCAGCGTGAAAGATCCAACGAGACATGTCTGAGTGATTAACAGCCCAAATTTATTAAGGTTAGCTCATGCCAAATGCAGCAGAGTGCCTTCAGCAGAGTTGCTGATGAAGATGATAACAGAGAACACAGTGCAGGGGATACCTGAATTCCAGAGACAAATCCTCTTATATAGCCCCACCACATAATGAACAAAGAAACCACAACATGCCAACTAGATTAACAAAAAGCTAGCAGAAAAACCCCCACAATGAGTCAGAAAATTAGCTCAGGAAGGAGAAACAGAATACAATCATCATCACTTAGCTCTTCAAGTGGAAAACAGTACAGAGGGGCTGGCCAAAGCTGCAGGGATAAAGGGGAATGTTCTCAGTTAAATCCAGGTTAAACCCTGGAAGTGGGGGTGTAGGTGGGCCAGTGTTAGACCATCTTCTTGCACTGAGAAATAACTCGCCATCTTAGGTCAGTCACAAACCAGGGAGGAAGAGCCTGACCCTTACCTGGGAGACTGGATGTGAAAGGCACACCCCAAATTCCCGCGTGGGAGATGATGTGCAGCTGGCCTGTGCCTCAGGCAGCAGGAAAGTCTCTCCCTTGAGCCCAGGCACACAGCTCTACCCTCTCACCGACTGTGGAGACAACCCGCCTGCCCCTCAAAGAACTCACCTGCCCCCACAGAGCCCACCTGCCCCCACAGAGCCTGCCTGCTCTCCTCTGCCAACTTCTCTCCGCCTCCACTCCTGTGCTGCAGTGAGCAAAGGAACGCTTCTGATCTCCCAGACTTTGGATGGAGCCCAGGCAGGAATACTGGCAAGTGAGGGCAGGTTTAGCACCAGGCACAGGATGCAGTCAGTGCTTGGTTTGAAGGCTAATTGCATTTCACAAGCTGCCCTGTCTGACCAGTGCTCAGCAGTGATCCCCACCCCATTTCCAGGGTCTGTTCCTGAACTGCTCCCCTGAGGTGACACCAGAGTACTCCCAGTGCTTGGCTCTTCCCAATCTGTGCCGAGCAGGTATGTTGGAGGTCTCTCTCTGCCCAGATGGGCTGTCGATGTTGGGTGTCTGCACTGGAGCAGGACTAATCTCCTTTGGGGTCCCTCATGGGATGGGGCAGGGGGCCAGCAGCAGGTACCAAACACTGCTCTGAGCAGTGCTGGGGAGAGCTGAGAGGGACTGACCAGAGCAGGCAGGGTTGTGGGTGCTGTGCCTGGGGGTGTGCTGCAGCAAACCCTCCCGCAGGAGGTCACATGGAGTTTCCACAGGCAGCAAATCAAAAGCCCCTCTTGCCCTGCTCCCCATCCCTGGTATTTTGTTCTTTGCCCTGGTAATAAGGGCTGAATTAATGTACTTGGCCCTTGATTGATGTTTCACTCCTCCAGCAGCCCACACTGGCTTATGCTAAAAAGTTCAGTAGTGCCAAATTGCAGAAGGACACTGCTACAAGCTGTCAGTGAACTGTCAGTGAAGAGCAGCTCTCACTTAACCAGAGGCGAGAGGGGAAAAATAGTAATAAACCCCCCCAAAAGCCCCAGACTGAGCTCTGCAGGAATCAGGTCTGATTGTACAACATAGTAGTCTGTCACTTGAAGAGACTTCTCCATGACAGGCCCATAAAAGCCTCCTTGGCAGATGAGAACTGACTAATTGCTTTATAAAATCAGATGAATGGGCCATCTAATGCATCTGCTGGAGACAAATCCAGTTGCTTTAAGGGACACTGTAAGGGGCAAATACAGGGTGTATCCCCATTAATGGAATTTCTGCTTATTACTTCACAATTAATGGGGCTTCAGAGCATAAAGGTTTATATCCTCTGTATCATTCCCACATGCTTTCATTGCATACATCTGTATCTGATCCATATTGTATCCTGCAGGCTGTGGGACCTTGGTGATCTCCTGTCTCCAGAATTTCCACTCTGCAGGAACCTGCAGTTGGTGTTTGTAGCTTACAGCAGCAACAGGGATTTTCAAAGCCTCGTTTTGACCATTTCTTTCTGTTCCCACAGCACTGCAGAAGTCGTATCTGTTTCAAACCCACACTTGGAGCCAAGCTGAACACTACAATCAGTGTGATTCCAGGGTGGCCAGACTGTGGGTACTGTTAGGAGATAATTTATGATACCTAATAAAGATGATGGCAGCAAGTTTCAGAGCAGCAGATTTTGTACCTATTTTGAGACAGACTGTGGGGTCTGCCCAGGCGCTGCCCTGGAGGGAAGCCTGCTGAGATAAGGAGATTGCACAACTCCCTTACAGAATCCCCAGGAAAAGACAGTAACTTTTGGTGATGGTGAGAGAAACTAGGCCCACAATCCTCTGGGAGATCCTACGTAGATTCTTTTTAACCCATTGGCTTATACCCTCTCACACCCACCGCTGAATCCCTATGAGAACCCCTGTATCTGTCCCTAGACCTCTAGGGAGCTCTGTCACTGGTACCCCTTTGCAAGGTGCTGGGCAATAAAACTGCTCTTGTGGAACCACCAAAGAGACTCCTTGTCTTCCCGGCCCAGCCTGGGGTGTCCTCGCAGGACAAGAGCTGAAATCACTGCTACGCGGAATCAGTAAAGCCTGCTGAGCCAGGCTCTCTTGCAGAGGCACCCTGCCGGCTGAGGGAACACTGTAAACCCCCTGGAAGTTTGTCTCTTGTGAAGCACTCTCTCTGGGTTGGTCTTGGCCTCCTCGGGTCTGAGCTACAGACCCCAGACCAGCGGCAAGAACAGACAATGTTTGTTTGCAGCCACATCCTGTCTCAAGCAGCTTTCGCAGGAAAATCGCAGGAATTAAACGATTAGGTAATCAATAGTCTCAACCTTTTGCAGATTCCTTGGCCTTCCATAGCTTATTTTGACCCTTTACTGGCGATACATGCCAAACATGGCAGAATTCAGAATACAAGGAGTGTCTGGATCACTTCCATGGTGGATTTACCACAGTTCCATCAGTGGGGAGTTGCAGTAGGCTGGGTGGCTCTGGGTTATTTTGGAGAGTTTCATTTGCTTCTGAACTGTGATGCACTGCTCAAACCTTTCACCTTCAGGTTAATAAATCAAGTCTGTCCTAAAGGCTGGAAAGGAATCGAGTTTTAGTTTTTACCATTACAGTATTTTTCACAGTACATTGTCATTCCTATTTATTTAACTGTTTGTCTCCATTTCCCACCCTGTTCTGGAATTAAATGCACCAGTTGCTCGTGCTGGTCAACAGTGACTGATGCCGACTGTTCCCACACAGAGATGGCAATGGCTGCACTCCAAATAAAGTCTTTAATGCAGTGCCCCTTCCCTCTTTATGTTCATGTTTCTATAGCAGGATATAGATTTTTTCCCCGTTATTAAATTTGACACACCCTGTGTTTTATTTAAGATAATTGCTCTAACTTGCCTTACTTTGCCTTCCATTCAGGAGAATATAAGTATTCTGCTGTCCTGCCCAGCTTGCAGGGCAGGATGTAGGGATATTCATTCTCCAGAGGAACTGTTAGGATTAAAAGAGCAGATAAAGACCATGAATATTTAGCAATATAGTCAGGCATCTTGGCTATAAATGGGAACATCTTCACCACTTGGCTAATTCTCAGCTTCTTTGTGAAGCCAAGTTGTCAAATTGATTGTGCTTTGCGTTTGTTTCTCCTGGTCACTGTGAAGGAAGGAGGGATTGAGGGGGAAGATAGGACAGGTGTCCAATTTTCCTATCTGTAGTGTTGAGCATTGCTAACGTTCTCTGCTCCCCCTCGCCATACAAAGCTGGGGGCAGGAGCCTTTCCTCGATTTCATTTCTGTCTGGATTGATGTGCTTGTGTCCATACACACACACATACACACACTCTTGATGCCAAGGTGCCTTTTCTAATGCCTTTCTGTGGCAAAGGTGCTGCAGGGCAGGAGCATGATCCCGTAGGTGCCCAGGGCAGAGGGCATGGGGCACACGCTTTGGGAAGACCCTCTGGACAGGACCAGGATAAGACTGTGGTGAGGAGCAGAGCAGCTCACAGCCCACCTGCTCTCGATGGAAATGTCCTTGCTCTGTACCCTGGGTCCCGTAGCACCAGGGCTGGGGCAGGATGGGAGCCCCAGTCTGGGGTCATGTCTGACTTGTCTGACTTTGGAGGTGGCCAGGGCACAGATGTTGGGCATTGCTCCAACATGTTAATATTAACTGTAGGAGGTAAGAAGTGATGAATACTGACTCTGTTGTAGTTGATTGGGGTATTTATTTGTAATCCCATAATTCCTTCAAACCAGCTCAGGGGAGAATGAGGGGGAGTGTGAAGAGGTATTTAAT
The DNA here is from genome assembly GCA_013396875.1 of Vireo altiloquus. Taxonomy (NCBI): domain Eukaryota; kingdom Metazoa; phylum Chordata; class Aves; order Passeriformes; family Vireonidae; genus Vireo; species Vireo altiloquus. The sequence goes on from VZRF01012833.1 coordinate 963,973, forward strand.
GGGTTGTAAAAACACTTTTTGCTAAAATTCCATCCCTAATGCTGCTCTATTGGAAGGCAATCCAGCCCAGTACCCAGGCTACCAGCTCCCATTAATGCACTAATTGTCACAGAGAAACAGGCTGGCCAGGCTCAAAAACCTAATTTACCACCAGGGCTCAGGGCAGGAATATAGGAATTTCATTTAGGATACTAATATATTTTGAAAGGACAATAATAATTATTGTCATCAGGTTATCCCCAAAGACAGAGTGCTTTTTTGCCTCTAGCACAGCTCTAAGATTGGAGCTGGACTTGTTTCCCCTTAAAAAGGAACATCTGCTGCTAATAAAGGAATTAGGATTTTTTTTCCTTGTTTGTGGTGGATGTTGTTGCTCAGTTTGGTCCTAGATGAGATTGTTTGCTCTCATTAATGTTCCCCCAAGCATTCTGCCCAGTTCCTCAGAATTTGGTGGCTCATTTGCCCACCGAGGTCGTGGGTAATGCACTCCCTGCAGGGGCACCCAGCAGCCTTGGATGCTGTGCCCCAAACATGCACTGTGAAGTTTTCAGCCACTTTTTGAAAGTCTCTGAGAGTGAGCTGATAGCTTGGGAAGGTGAGTATGGAAGACAGAACAATAGATTTTTGCTTCCTGGCAAACACATCCAATTCAATAATGTGCTGCGAAGTGTGTGTTTTCCTTTGCTTGTGATTGCCCTTGTGTCCTGCAGAGATGCAGTGAGGTGAGAACTGAGTGTGCAGGGGAAGCCTGGGGGAAAAACAGAATGAGAAAATCAGAGAAGAAACAATAAAAACACCACCTGTGGGGAAGGAAAGTGGAGAAGGAAAGGAACTTGGGTATGGAAATTCAGATCTCTCTAACAGATTTCAGTCTTCAATTTTAGAAATGGAAATTTATCTGCCTGTTCCTCCCACCCCTGTGCAAGGGCCAGGGGCACACAGAGGGCAGGTGTTTAAGGTTTCTTTACTGGTGAGCCTCCTGGTTAGGGTTAGGCAAGGAAATGAAGTGTGAAAGCAGAGAAGCTGTTTGCCAGGGCTCTCCAGAGCTGTCGGTGTCCTGCCCTTTTCTCACTAAATACTGCAGCTCAGACTCCCCTGTGGAGTGTTTCCCCTCTCCTGCACGGAAAAGGGCAGCCACCCCCTCCCTGTAACTACAGCATTTCAGTCAGTGCTTTAACATAATGTTCTTAATCCAGGTCATCTCAGCCCAAAGCAAACATAGGGTTCTGGTAAAAAGTCCAACTGTGAAAGCTCTTGCTCTGTGCCCTCAGAACCTGCATGAGGGAGATCTTAGAAAGCTCCTCTGAGTTCACTGTCCATGCTGTCCTTGTTAACATAGAACTCATTAATTAATCTGGTTCCAAGCAGGATCCCACTTGGAACACTTCATTTGCGAGAACACCTCTTCACCCTGGTCAGCCCCCTCCACCAGCTCCCCTTTGCCACTCAGTGCTCATGGGGAGAAGGACATGCCCTCAGAGGGGGGAGGTTGCGTGTGAGTAGGATGCAAAGACCTCATGTGACTTGCAGTCTCACCTCAGCAGGTTTGAGATAAACTCTGCTGAGGGGTCACTGTCCACCCAAGAACAGGGCCACGGTCCCCACCTCAGCAGGTTCATTTAAGGGTGTGCAGGTGAGGTATCCACACCCCACACTTTTCACTGGAGTTCCTAAAGCAAACCCCCATCAGTCAGGAACACATGGCTCTGCAGGACTGCTGGCTGTGATCTGTGGCTGCTGGGAGCAGCCGGACAGACGTCTGCCTTCCTACTCCAAAGACAGCTCAGGAGAAGGCCCGGTGTGTGTGCCTTGTCTGGGCCAAACAGCATTCCTTGGCATTCCCTCTGCAGCTGGAGGCTTGCCAAGCTATGAGTGCCTTTGCACAGCTCTGCATCCCAGCTGGAGATGTTCCTGCTGGAGGCAACTGAGGTAAGGACTGGGTACCCCAGCACCCTGACATGCTGCCAACCTTTCTGTGAAGTGTGGCTGAGGTGGCACCAGGACTGGGGGTGGGAGCCAGCCTTCTTCTGACCACCAGAGAGTGGGTCACACACTTCTCTGTTCATATGGAGCACATGTGTTCCCCTGCCAGCTCAGCTTCACAGGAGCTAGCTCTTATCCCAGCAAGGAGTACAAGAATCCCGAGTACTTTGAGGGGAACATGATTGATTTATCATCACTCCTTGGACTTCAGCCAAAAATTAGTCAAGACCAGACAACACAAGTGCTCCAAGGTACTTGGAGCAAAGGGGGTGTTCTTGTTCACCAGGAGTTCCTGCCTTGGGTGGGAACGTCTGCTCTGCATGAGAGGGGAGCTCCTGTTCTTTGAGAAGAGCAGACCCGAGGTGTGGCCAAACCCACCCACCCTTTGCCTACTGCAGTGTGTTCAGTCACCTGAGAATGCAAAGTCTGGATGGTTACAACCCCAGAGCCAGGAATCACTTGAAGGTAAGCCATGGCATGCCTTAAATTCCCATCCCAAAAGTGTGCAGGAAGCTGCTGTCGCAATGGACACCTCTGGCTCTCTCCTATTTCAGTGACAGTGGCCTCGGGGAAGTGACAGGCAAAGGCAGAGCTCTGGGCTCAGGTCGCCCATGGGAGGGCCACAGCACTCTATCCACACCTTCTGCTTTGGTGTGCAGGCAGAGACACTGGGATCATCACCCCTTGCAGACTGTGGTGAGGTTGGGTACTCTCAGAATACCATGTAGAGCATCAGGGATGACAGGCTCCAGGCACCCACATGCTCCAGTGAAAAGGCTTTGGAAGCTGTGGATGCTGAGTACCTGTACCACTGCATGGCTCTGTGTTTGGTGGTGGATGGCTGGTTCTTCTGGGGCCTGACTCCGGAGGCTGTGCTGTCCATAGCTGTTGCCCTGTGGTATGACAGAGGCAGCCAGGGCTGCAGACACAGCACTGCATGGGGATCCTCGCAGGCAGGATGAGCTGCAGCACTGCAAGCACTCATAGAGCCTGCCAGAATTTGGACAAGTATCATAGCTTTAATTAGAAGAGAAACATCCTTCATGCTAATAATTATTTTAAACAGACCAGTGTAAGGGCATGAACAGGCTTAACAAGCCTGTAATTACCGAGCTTAAACAGCAACTGCTCCTCAGTGAAGCTTCAGGAATGGGAGTTCCTTTGGCATTGCTTAGGGATCCCTGCCTCCCCCTGTCCCCAGGCCATGCAGTGAACCACAACTGAGACTTAGCCCCTCTTGGGAATGTTAAACCCACCCAACACCAAAAGCTGATGCCTGTGGTTGGGGCAGGTGCCCTGTGGGGACCCTGAGGGGACGGGCCCAGGACCATGGCCACCCCATCCAGCAGCACCTGCTCCAGAGCCTCCTGCCTGTTCCCACACCAGGAGATGAGGATGATGGCCTCAGCTGCTGCAGCATCTCTCTGAGAAGCGCTGCCTGCCCTGCAACATGGGTCCCTCCCAGACACGGCCCTCCAGCCCCCACTGGCCCCTGCAGCACCAGCCCCCATCAGCAGGCAATGGGGAGAGGAAATCAAAACTCACCAAGCATCACCATGTCTGGCTCCAAAATTTATTGAAGTACAAACACACATCACTCGAGAGCACCAGGTCTGGAGGAATGTGGGGGACCATTCCCCTTCCATTAACAGAGGGTAGGAGCTTCAGCTTCTGCTTGATTTGAATAGACAACACCCCAAACCCAACACAAACAACGCTACAGCAGAATTACAATGGTAACGGCACAGAATTTACAAAAATATAAATAACCTATTAGTAACCCTAAAGAAAAATAATATCTACCATAAAAAACAACGTGTATTCCCTTGGGTAAACCATGGGTACAGAAATGTAGTGATTATTTTTTCTGAAAAGCACCAGAGTCTGAAGTATTAAATAATTCAACATGGAGAGGTTATCTACCCCCAACACTTGCAGACTCTTCCAAGAAGTGTGCCCAGATCAGTAACACCAAGTTTTCTTCAGTATCGCCAATTTCTGTAAAAGCACATTGGAGGGACAGCTCTCTGCTGTTCAGGAACAGCACCCAAGGGATGTTCACCAATTGTTCACTAGAATAAACACTTTAACAACACTGAAGTATGTGCCTATTTTAAGTCTATGCCTAAGAGCTTCCCAGAACAGGGCTGGATTTAAACTTATCACACAAATTCCTCTGCAAATCAGACTTCCAGGCAAGACTGGTGTGGAAACCAATCACTTGTAAAAAAATAACCCCATTGCACTGGAGTGTTTCCAGCCTTCAGCCCCATCTCAGGTTTGCACAGATGCAGAGTTATTTGATTTCTTTCACCTCTCTGTGAGCCACGCCAGCCTGGCACAAATGGCTTCCTGAGGTTGTGACGTGAGCTCCAGCACTACAGGAATTTCCCTCCCTTACATTCTATGTATTATGTTGAAAATACTATTAAAAAGCAAAAGTCAAGTATCAAGTCCATTGGTTCCCCACTGAAGCAGTTCCCTGCCCAGGGATCACCATTGTTCTGATGTCCAAGTCACAGCATTATCACTGTTTTCAAGGCTCTCATGGTTCCCTGAGGGCTCTGGCTGGGCTCAAGGCAGCCTGGCTAAAGGGTCTTAGGGTGGGCTAAAGGCTACCAGTTGAACTTTTGGCCCTTGTAAACACAGCTCATTTTGTCACCACAGCTGAAGGAAGATGCCTGCCATGGGCACAGTGAGAGTGGGGAGCAGCCCTTGGCTGGGACCTGGGGGAGCCTCAGTGCTGAAAAGCCACGTCCTGAAACACTCTTGCGCAGTGTCCAGCCCTGCTGGAGCACCAGCCAGTTCAACGTGCACCGATACTACCTGTGAGGCTCTGTGGGGGACCTGAGAACAGTTCAAACACACCTAAAACCAGCCCCCGCCAACCAGTGCTGAGGCAGCACACTCAGCGGCACAGCCAGGGCCTGAGGGGCAGTGCCAGAGGGGCAGGAGCTGTGGCATGGCACACACCACCCTACACAGCCTGTAGGGCATGGCCCATAACCATATGCAGCACAGCACGCACCCACCCAATGCGCTGCACCCTCAAGGCAGAGGTTAAGTTTTGACTGTAATATTGCTCAGACATCAAACAACTGAAAAATAAGTTTACCTTAAAAGCTATGAAGGAAATGGGGTTGATTTCTTCATAAAAGTGAGAAAAAACCCCAAACAAATGAACTAAAGCCTCACTCCATTTGCTTGGCCTAGAGACCCACCCCAGCACACTAGTGGAGCTGCCCAGCATGTGAAGAGATTTGCAGCACACACCTGTAACATGTCCCCCGTTATTTACAACTTTAATTTACAAGCCCGGCCATGTGACAGGAGCAGGCTGGCTCTGCCATCCTGGTCGGCTGCCAAAGCTCTGTGGACTCCAGGTGATCCCACACTGGTGGTACTGGTGACACAGGAACACACAGGACAAACTGCCCAGGCCAGTTCCAACTTCAAAGCCAGGGCCGGCAAGCCGAGCTGCAGGGAGGCTCTTACTCAGATGCAGTGGGTGAAGTTATTTGCCTTCCCACTGGAAGTGACTATGTCCACAGAGGGATTAAGTATTTGTTGGATTTTGTGAGGTGATTAAACCCAGCACTCTCCCTGCCACTGAAAAGCCTCAAAGAGGAAATCCCTGCCCCCAGGCTGTGTGTGCTGCAGCAACACTCCCGGTGGCTCCCTAACAGCCCGAGAGTGCAGCAAGAGTCTGACTAATCCTGGCCCCATGTGGCACAAGGTTCAACGCTGTGAGTCTTGGGGAGCAAGGAGCAGTAAAACGACCTTGACTATGGAAGAAAGAAGCAGTGAGGGCAAGTGCCAGGTCCAGCTGAAACTGCCCATGCCTTCACTTATCTGAACACATCCTGGGAGCATTCAAGCCCCAACATCACTGAACAGAAACAGGAAACACCAGCAGCTATTAATACCCAGGGTGTGGGGGAGGTCTGCCCTGCACCCGCTTCTTTCAGGTACTGTGGTCAGATAAAGGAGAACTTTGTGGGCTCAGGTGAGGGGGCCTGGGCGGGGCAGCAGGGAGTGGGGTAACAGTGCCACTTGCTGGTAACTGCCACACCACTGGCTGAAAAGCACTGGCAGAAAGCACTCAGCAGACCCAGCCACGGCAGTGAGGGACAAAGCAACAGAGGCAGAACAAGCACCAACAGCTCAGACCCAGTGATGCTGCCTGGGAGTCTCGGGCCAGCTAGGGTGACACTTATCACAGAATATCCCGAGTTGGAAGGGACCACAAAAATCACGGAGTCCAACTCTTAAGTGATGGCCCATACAGGGATTGAACCCGCAGCCCTGGTGGCATTATCACCATGCTCTGTCAGTGCTGCTGGGTGCTGAGCCACTGCCGCAGCCCTGCTGGCAGCTGCTCTGCCTGTGAGCCGGGGGGAGCAGCCTCCGCAGGCCCCGCATGCCTGGCCGCCCCCGCGCCGCTGTGCCCTGCTCAGGAATGTGCCCCCGCACCCCCCGCAGCCCCCACTCCAGTCGAGGGCCACCAGCAGAGCCTCAGTGGCCAGGAAAGGCTGAGAACAGCCCAGCTGCCTGCAACCCCCAGGCTGCAGGCACAACATCGAAATCAGGGTGTCCAGTGACAGCAAGACCGTGGCAAGCTCTGACAAATCCACCAGGATAAAATACCAAGCAGAAGGGTGCTCCCCCTTCCCAGTAGCAACTCCTAGGAATGAGAAATCAGGCCATTTTTAGGCAGGAAAAAAATAGAAAAATATTATTTTAAAAGAGGAGGAGCTTCTGGAGCTCCTGCTGCGGCTGGCACAGGAACATCACTGCTGCCTGTGACCAGTCACAGCTTTAGCCCTCAGCTGCCACTGGCTCCCCAGGGCATGGAAGTGCAGTGTCCCTGCCCCTGACACCCTGTGCCACTGCAGGCAGTTTGCAAAGCCTTGGATGAGATGGGCAGTGAGCAGCCACAGGGCTGGGGTGAGCCAGCACCTGCCCATGACCAGCAGCCACAGCCCCACAACAAGGACATACATCAGCTCATCCCGGGAATCAGTCCAAAACTCCTGCCAGGATTCTGCACTGCACCACAAATGGGCACAAGAGGAACATGCCAGGGTGGCACAGGGGGGCAAAGGCTGGAGCCCAGCACACCAGCCATGGCCAGGTTTTCTGCCAATGAAACCACAGCACAGAGGGAGAGAAGCAACTGAAAAGTAAATTGGGAAAGTGGCAACTGGCACCTGGGAAAGCCAGAGCATGGGCCAGAGGAAGGATGGGAAAGCTGGAATGGAAGAGAGGTGATGGCTGGGCTTATAGGAGGGTACTGCCCATGGAGCCTGAGTCCTGTGGCTGAGGGACCCCATGGCAACAGTGAGGCATGACAGGGCTCACTGCAGAGTCAGAGCAGCACAGCACGGGCAGCACAGCAACTGACTGGCAAGGGTATCACAGCCAGAGAAAAACAGCCTCTGTAAGCGCCTGAGCAAGCTCTCCCCCATGGAGCTGGGAAAAGGCACAGCTGTTCTTCCTGGAACCCCTGTGAAGGGATGCCCCTGTTGTGTCCTTCCATTCCATGATGCAAGACCATCTCTATGTCCTCCTGCACACCAGGGATGTTATGTGACTGCAGGCCACTGGACCCACTCTTACACCAGTAACAGTGCATGGAGCTTCCTCCGTCCCTCCCTGTCCTCTAGCGCTGGTGGTCTGGTGTGGGGCTGAGTGTGAAGTGGTCGCAGAGCAGGAGCAAGGCATCAAACCGCTGGAGCCGCTGCAGTGCCTGCGCCAGCAGCGGGACAGTGACCGCGGCTCCCACGTAGGTGAAGTGTGTGACCAGCTGCTCAAACCCTGAAATCCGTCCCAGCAACTGGGGCATGAGCCCCAGCTCCAGTGCCACGTGGCTGAAGTTCTTCACACCGTTCAAGGAAGGGTCCAACAAGAAGGCAAGTGACTGCACCAAGGAATGGGGCAGCTCTGCTATTGGGAGACCTGGGGGCAGCAACACAGTGAAGCTGGGTTAGTACCCATCCTACCCAGACAGGATAAGGGCAAAGAGAACAGCCAGCCTCAGCCCCAGCCAAGTAGGTGAAACACCACCCTGCCAGGACAGGTATCTCCTCCAACATCACTTTTAGAGCTCAGCAACATGGAGCTGGCTCAGTCCTGGGGAAGCTGGTAACTGGTGGCAGCTGGATCACCTGCCTGCAGGCCACTCAAGGTAGCATCAGAGAAAATGTACGCTGGGGACCAGCACCAAAGGCCACAAGTCTGGTAAGTCCCTGGTGGGGACATGGTGGGCTTCTGGAGGAGCTCCCTTCCAAGAACCTGCCCCTCTGATATCCAGTACTTGGAGTAAAAAGGTGAGACTGGAAGGCCACTTACCCTTGGCCGTGCTGCTGATCTGAGTCACCAGGCTCTGGGCATCATCCACCTGGCGAGACAAAGACTCCAAGGTTAGTGGCAGTCTGCTGAGAACAGCAACACCTAGCATTGTTCCCAGGGCTGTCACAGGGGCTCAGGGAATGGTGCTTCTCCTCCAGCCTTACCACCCCATATTAGTATACATCAGTCCATGTTCCTACCTCTACGTCGAGCCCAGCCCCTGTGCCTGAGCCTTGGGCAACTGGCAGTAGTTCTGAGGAGTGATGAGGCTGGAGGAACTTACCGGCTGATCCCCTGATGGGATTTCGGCCATGGGCAAGTGATGAGCCCCGTCCTGCACCACACCACCACTCTCTGCTGGAATGCTCTTCATCGCCCGGCTTGCTGCATCCTCCAGCCGCTCGCCACCCACAAACTCCGCCTGGGTGGAAAACTTTTGGAGGTCCAGCTCAGTGCACTCCACTGGTGCATGTGGCCACTTGTGCTGCATCTCAGAGGCACAGGAGGAGAGGGGGGCTAGGGCCTCCACTGGGCCTGGCCGGCCCTGTCTGGGGGTGGGGGGCAGCAGGACCCCATCCAGACAGTCGCTGTGGCCTGAGGCCCGGATGAGGGGCTGGCTTTCCAGGAGGCTCCTGCCCAGCAGGGCCTTGGAGGCAGCGCTGATTGCAGTGGCTGGTGGCAAGTCCATCTCTGGCTGGACAGAGGGGAGCTGGAGACCCACAGCTTCCCCATCTGAAATGAATTGTACTGCTTCCACAGGGCCTGGAACCAGAAACCAGCATGGATCAGTGGAGCTCACCATCCAGCTCCGTCCTTCCTGCCCTAAGGACATCTCCTCCTGGAACCATGTGAGCTGGAGCCCAGCACCACCCTCCCACCACCTCCCAGGGAAGGAAGCAAGAGCAGGTACCTTCTGCCTGCCTGTAGCAAGGGCTCAAGTTCTTCACACCCAGGCAGCAGGGTCCAGACATCTGCTCCTCACACAGGAACCTGCCAGGCACTGCTGCAGTTGGGAACGTTGCTCGCTGGCCCGAGAAGTTCTGAGTCCTCAGGAAGACTTGGAGGACAGAGGAGAAACAGCCTGAGCAAAGGCTTGGCTCGCTTCCCTAGCATGTCCTCAGCCCTGTGGTATGTCTGCCAGTGAGGAGCTGGGAGCCAGCAGCTCCCTAGCACACTGCTGGATGCCATCCTGCCCCAACCCTGGCCACCAAACCTACAACCCTCTTTCTTCAGCAGCAAAAAGCCACCCCACTGGAAAAACCTCAGAAGGGAGGATCGCCAGTTCCAACTGCGAAATGGCCTCCTCCTCCTTCTCCTGATGGCCCTAAGAAGGAGGGAGGCTCCTCTGTGTCATTGAGCAGGAAAAGCACATGAGAGGTCCTGCAGGCATGAGAAGCAGCATGAGGTGTCTATTCTGTACGAGCTGAGGAATAGCTGGGTTACTGTACCGTGAAAACAGCAATGCTCTACACAGCAAGAAGGGGCCACGGGCACAGGCGAATGGCACGGCAAGGAGGAGAGCAACTCACCTCTCTGGCACTGGCTTTTCCAGAATCGCTTGCAGTAGATGATGGAGAGTGCCAGAAGCACCAGGACGATGATGACCAGGGCGCTGCTGGTCAGCGCAAGAAGGGCTGTGTCTTGTGGTGGTACGGTAGGGACAGCGACCTTCACCAGGTTTGTTCTGGACCGACCTGCAAACAGCCACAAAGCGCTGGAGCCAATCTCCGAGGCTTGGACCACCCATTCCCTGCCCATCCCTCATCGCATGCCATGACCGTGCTGCCTTCAGTGGGGCTGCGGCTCCGCTGTGCCCACAGCACCTGCCCCGACCCCACCGGCGCGGAGGTACCTACACTGCGGCTCGGAGGATGGCGTCTGCTTGGTGCAGGGAATGCACTCCCACTCCAGCTGCCCGCTGATCCGTGCCTTCCGGTAAAACCTGCCAACAGAGTGACGGGCTCAGCACAGCCTGGCCCCCACCGAGCTCTTACCACCCTGGCTGTGCAGCCAGCCGTGCCACCCACCCCATAGCAGAGGGGGACAGCTGACCCCGCACTCCTGCCTGGCTAGCAACAGGAGCAATAGGGCTCTCATCACTGGCTGGAGGCACACCACGCCTACTTGCTCATGTCTAGCTATTTGTCAAGAAGCAACATCTTTCAACAGCCCCCCCACCGCCACGTCTGCTGAAGTGGATTATACTCATTAACAGCTCCCCAAAGGGCCAGAGCTACAGCTCTGCCTGAGAAGAGGCTCATACACTGGAGCCCTGACTCGCTCCTGTCCCAGACCCACTGCTGGCCACCCCTGAGCTTAGCACAGGCTGGCTGTATGCAGGCATTTCATTTCAGTAACCCCTTAAACCCCCTCTTTGGAGGCTACCAACCATAGTGGTCTACAACCCCTCATCTTCCAGGGCTCAGCCACCCTGGTGTCTACAGAACAATTTGAGTCTGGAAGTTTTCTTTCATGGTTCATTTACAGGAGCCTTCAGGTTCACTTCTCTGGAGCTACAACAGGATCCACCAGATGGGTCTTACTTCCATGTCATTAGCAGTGTCCTCACAGAGGCATCACTGGGTCACCAGGCTCCTCTTAAGTCCCATGTGGGACCACAGGTGGCCTCAGCTAAAGCCCCCTCTGCCCAGCCCCTCCCTGCCGGCCCCTAAGTGTGGTCACGGTGTCTCTGCTTGGGCTGGCCCCGCTCACCCCGGCAGGCACTCCCCACAGACCGCGTCGGCCGTCGCCGTGCAGTTGGACTTCTGGAGGCGGTTGATGAGGGCGCAGGACAGGCAGGGCTTGCAGCCGTGATGTCCCCAGCGGTCCTTGAACTTCCTGGGAGGGCAGGCCACGCACTGCGCGTCCCCGCCACTGCCATCGCCGCAGTCCTGCAAGGCACGAGGTTGGGGACATGGCTGTGGTGAGGGGCCACCGTGGGTCCCAAATGGTACTGAGTGAAACAGTGTCCCTTTGGAGGCAAAGGGTGGCAGGGTCACCGCTCATGTGTGGGGTCCTCAGAACCCAGCTGAGAGCAGCTGCCACCAGTGCAGCCCCCAGGAGACACTCAGGGACCCTGTCTGCTGTCCAGCTGGGGCCCGCTGATGCGCTTTGGGCGTTGGAAAGCTCCAGCAGCACCATGCCCCAGGAGGCACTGCAAGGGGAACGCTGCTGGGACCCTGGGAGGCCAGGCTGGGACACCCTGCAGCAGTGTCCTGCTGGCACCCACCCATGTGCAGCCCAACCATGCAGTGTGACCTTGCTTGGGGCTACAAATGAGAGGAAACTTAAGACTTCCATCAGCAAAAAAAGAAATCAGGTTGCTCCTTGTGCTCCCTTAAATCCCTCACCACTTCCTACTTTCATTGTCTCACCCTTCTACCAGGGTAAGCAAAACAATCCACCGTCCCATCCTACCTAGTCTCAGCTCTTCCCAACATGCTGGGACCTAAGATCATCTTTCTGAAGGGAGGCTGGCAGAGGATTCACCCAGCTGTGCCACTCATGATGATTTCTGCTCCTCACAGAGAAGTCAATTTACCTTAGAAAGCTCCTGCCCGGGCATGCACTTTCTGCAGGGGACACATTTCTTCTGGTCATCCAGGTACTCACTCTCTTGGCAGGCCATTGTGCTGAAGAGGAGAAGGGAGCTTGGGGAGGAGAGGAAGAGAAGGCAGAGGGGGATCAAAGTCAGCCCTAACACGTTTGGGATGAGCATGTGCCCATCTCTGGGTGGACATTTCCACCTGGCCAGGATGGCAGCCGACACTGCTGAGCACCATGGGTGGGACTGGGGCAGGAGGTAATGGCTGGCTCTCTCCACATGGCTCCGGCAGTGCCAGGCTTCCTAGCAAGGCAGGTGATGAGCTGCCCCATTCTGCTGCTATCTCACAGTCTCACATGCAGCAAATGAAATTTTAGTCACAGTATTGAAATATTGACCACTAACTGCTCAAGTCACCAGTGGATTCTGCCAGCCCCAGCCATGGCTCTGGGGAGCCATGGAGACAATCAGTAGAGAGCTCAGCCCCAGCTTTAGGATCCAGTAGCCCAGCTCTAGCCAACGAGGCTGCATTGGTGTGACAGAACCAAATGCTGGTGGGCTGATGTGTCCCTGGCAGAACAGGACACACTTCCCCACACACACCCTGCACCTCCAAAAGTAAGGGACACACACACATACCTGTGGCCCTGCTGCTCCACCCTGGAGCTGTGCAGTTGCTCAGGCTCTTGCTCCATGCACATTTCAGCTCTGCACGGCCTCGCTCACAGCAAACTCAGAGGACCAGCAGAACAAGCTCCCACCTCCCTCCAAAACACCCTCCAGAGCCTTCCAAGGTGCATTAATGGCTCAGCTGAAGGTAAAAACAGAACCAGCCCGGGAGCCATGGGGCCACACTGTCAGCAAGAGTGGCTCAAAAGGCAGCACGGGACCAGCATCTTGACCAGAACAAGCAGTTCAGACTGAAGCTACAAAACTGAGAAAATTATTTGGAGTTTTTGGGCTGCCTGATTATTTCTGCAGATTCTAGATGAGTTCTTCCCTTGATGACAGAAAGGGAATAAAATTGGGCCTCACTAGACCAGTCTCCACTTTGCTTTTCCCATTACCTTGTGCAGAAAATCAGGAGAGAAACTGTTCAACTTGCCTTGGGAGCAAGTTCTCAACACCCATCATGAATAGTGAACACCTTTTGGAGGGCACCACTGTGAACAGCCTGTACTGCCTAGGAGAACCTGGCACTTCAACTAGAGCCATCCTCTGGGAAGGAAGCTTGGCCAGATGTCTGGCTCCTGCAAGGCTCTTGCAGCAGAGGGGGATCATCTACAGGACCCCCAGCCCCTTCTGCCACAGCTCCTTCCCCTCCCACAGCAGCATTCCTCTGCAGGCTCTTTCTGCCTCCTCTGCCTAATCCCACCACTCCCTTGCCGGTGCCTTTTGGAAGCGCAGCCTTGGCTGGGCTCCCCCGTCTCTGGAGGGCCGAGATTCATGGGAGATGAGGTCTGCCCAGACGAGCATAGCGCATGAGTCACCCTCACGTAGCTCCTGCTCGCAGCACACGGGCTGATACAAAGATCAGCAGCCAAGTCCACAGGGACAGGCCAGGAGGAGCTGAAGGGACTAAATCTGTCTTGCAAGCACCGCGGGAGGGGCATGGGCACAGCTTATAACCGGCATAAAGGTTCCTGACACCATTGAATAAAAAAAGATTTGTCACCATCTCAGAAGGTGGTGAAGAGGGAGCTCAGTGCCTCTGCCTCAGGAGATGCACAGGATTTGGTGTCAGGGTTCAGCTAGAGGCTGAATGCAGGAGGGAAAATAAAAAGAGGTGAGCCAGGTCCCAGATGGGTGACATATAATTACGTTGGGGAGCCAGCACACTGGGCAGGTGTTGCCCAACCACCCTGGGAGGCCAGCATGCCAGTGGCCTCAGCAACTTCAGCCTCTTAGTGAGTTTGGTGCCCAGAGCCCAGCTCTCCCCTGCCAGCAGGCACCTCCGTCTGATGTATGGGTCAGCACCACTGATGGCTCCGGTCTGGAGTTTGGTTCAGGCTTTTGCTCCTAATAAGAGCAAAACATGAATGAAACAGAATTGCAGGCAACAGGAAAGGAGCCCAGATAGCAAGAGAATGGAGGGCAAGGGACTGATTTTTACCAGTCCTCAAAAGTGCTGTAACACAAAGAAAAAAGCACTGGTGAAAAAAACCTCAACAAAACAAAAACCCCCAAACCAGCAGGGTTTTTGGTGAAACTGTCCTGTGAACACAACTTGGCCACTTTCTTTCATATATTCACAGAATTTCCCAGCCTTTCAAAGGGCCTGCAGCTGAGACAATGTCCTCAGAGCCCCCTCCCCACAAGAACCCAGTTTAAAGCAGTTTGCCAAATACAGAAAGTTACACAGGCCAAAGGAATCCTGTGTCAGAGCTGCTCCATGCACAAGGACGTCTGCCAGGATGCTGGAATCACTCAAGATGGAGGAGACAGCCGTCCCTGATGTGCCACCAGGATACTGGGCATAGAACGGGTCTGCTGCTGCTCAAGTGTAACAATACAGGGAACAAACTTTGTTGAACATCTGGCATGAAATTCAAAATTGTGGGATCTTTGTAATTCTTATTTCAACACCACCAGACCTAAGACACTTGATTTGTACCTAGAGGACACATCTAAACCACCTGGCGCTGCCCTGGTATGGCAGCAACCTAGGATCACCTAATGTGTGACTGAAAGAACTGGTCTACTGATGCAAAAGCCAAAACCAAGAACTCCCACCTCTTTGGGAACACACGGAGTCTCCCTGCCACTGCCAGAGCCACACATTTCATCTGCCACAGGGAAATACAAAGGTGACACAGTAACAATGAGTATACATGGGACACAGTATCATGTACTTAGAGGCTGGGGGGAAGAAGAGCCTCCTGCCATCAGTGCCAGATGCACGAGATCTAACTTTAAAACATCATTAATTTGTTAAAGAAGTCTTTTATTGCCTTAAAGAGACATCCTGCCTGAGCAGGAGAGCAGAACGGGCTTCCCACTGCATCAGCCCTTAATATACCAAAACCACCAGCTCCTGAATGAGTTTCACTGCATGAGACGGAATCATTCCAGCAGTGCCACAGTGTGAGCTGCAGTTCATCCACCCTGTGACAACACTACAGCTCAGCCACTGTCTTTTCTCTGTGAAAGTATAATTTTTTAAAAAATTAGACTATATTGGAATCCAATCTATTTCTTCTGTGTGCAGCTAATAGATTCTGGTAGGAAAACAAGGGTGGGAAAAATAGTAAGTAAGAAGGTACAAAATGAAAGTAATCAGTGAAAACATTATTGCTGCTGATTCTCCCCATCTGCCCAGCAGGTCCTGGGGCAGAGGGGACTGGCAGGGATGCAGGCAGGACAGGAGGAGATGGGGTGGGCTGCTTCCTGTCCCAGCCATGGACCCTGTCCCCTCAAGCCATGGGTCTCTGCTTGCCTGGGACAGGAGGTGCCCAAGATCCACCCTCAGGGGCTCAGACACCCACACCCCAGCAGAGGCTCTTCCATGTCACTGCGTGAGCCAGCACACCATTACAGGAGATTTCTACTCTGCTGCCTGACTGACTGGCACAGCCAGGCAGCACTATGCCTCAGATGAGACACTTGTATACATTGGAACCTAAGAACAGAGAGCTGAAATCCTAAATAAGAACTACAAGTGAAAAGCAGGGGAAAAAATGCTATCTGGAAAATATGAGTGTATGCCTCATGGCTGGCCACACTCAATTCCAGTCTCCTGCTCAGCCATTCCCTCCCTCTGGTCTGAGCAGTGTCTCCTCATCTCCTTGTGCTACAAACCATGCTGGGAGAACATCTGCAGCAGTGGGACTCCTGTGGGCAAAGGCATTCTCACAGAAGAAAAAAAGAGGAAAAAAGTGGAATCTGATGCTTTCCACGTGATTTGGAAGTCAGCAGGTTTCCCAATCTGGAGATTCTATGCACACAATTTCCCATTAATTGTTTTATCTGGAGTGGCTGGGGACTTGTGTTTGCTTTAAGTGAAAGCACTGTGTGCTCAGGTGGGAGAGGAAGTGCTCAGGGCTGCTATCATCCCTCTTTAGCACAGGGCAGGAGTCCCCAGGGCACAAAGACCACTTTCCAGTCATTTCTGCCAAGTTAGGCTGCCCACCTAGCAAAAAACCTGTGGAAACCCACACTCTGCCTTACTAGGTATCTCAAGTAACACTTCCAAAGCTCCTATCAATTTGCATAAAATTTTGGATTTCCATCTGGTTTTTTGCCCCACATCTAATTCTTAGTGACTGTCACTATCTTCTGCAATAATCAGAGAATCACTGAAGCCGTAAAAACTCTCTGAGACCATGGAGTCCAACTGTTCCCCCAGCACTGCTCAGGCCACCACCAACCCATGTCTCCAAGTGCCACACCCACTCGTCCACTAAATCTCCCCAAATGGTGACTTCACCACTGCGTGTGGCACGGCAAGAAATCTTTTGGGGAAGAAATTATTCTTAATATGCAACCTAAACCTACCGACCCACGCATTTGGCAGCTGCTCGTTTCTGGAAAAAAAAGCCGAGGCGAGGCTGGCGGCGGGACGGGTGCGGGGGCAGCACGGTGTCCACGCGTGTGCCGGCCGTGGGCGAGTCCCGGCGAGGACCGGCCCGGCTCTCCCACCGCCCCCGCAGCCCGGCCAGACCCCCGCGGCCCCGCCGGCGCCTCCCGCCGCCCGCTCGGGGGAAAGCGGCAGCGCGCCGGGATATGCCCGGGCACGTCCCGGCCAGGGGCTCCGCCGCCCCGCATCACCCGCCCGGCATTCCTCGGGACCCTGGCTCTGGTCTCTGAATCTCCCGGCCCTCGCATCCATCTGCCCGGTGCCGCCCCGCCCGGTACCGCCGGTGTTCGGAGGTGATCACGGAGCCGGCTACAGCCCACGTGTATCGCAGCCGCTGCGTTGCCGGGACCCGCCGCAGGTCCGGCCGGTCCCCCC
>VZRF01012833.1:985075-1032356 GCA_013396875.1 Vireo altiloquus
GTCTCCTCTCCTCTCCTCTCCTCTCCTCTCCTCTCCTCTCCTCTCCTCTCCTCTCCACTCTGTAAAAAGGAAGATTTTCTGGTTTCACTTGCTTCCACTGAGTCCATCTGACTCTTAAGACAGACGTAGCTCCTGTGATGTGGCCAGCACGCAGTCCATCCACAGCTGAACAGAATCCAACCCTAAACGTGTGCATACATGCTCTGCCAGTGCTGCATCTGGGATCAGGAACTGGGCTGAAACTCAGCAATGGCAGGAGCGAACTGCTCCTAATGTCCTCGGGATTTAATGCAAATTGACTGTTCTTACCCACCAGACAACAACTATGGCTGTGGCACAGTTATGGTGTTATTGTACAACTAAATAACATTTCAGTCTTTGTCCAATGAATCTCACAGAGAACTGTTCCGGAAGGGCACTCACAGCATGCAGGCAGCTGCAATCAGTGTGATTTTTTAATGTACCAGGGTCTTTGGGCAACCTTTTGCTCTCACTTGTCCCGATAGCTTCATTCTGTGCAATTGATCATATTTTTGAATTGATTTTTCAAACTTATTTTCAAATCCTTGAAGGAGCTTCCTCTGTATGAGAGACATGGGGTGCCCAGGGGCCACAGGCTTCACTTATCACTGTTTTCCACTCAAAGCTGAGCTCTGAACTTGCATCCTAATGTTGACCTGTGGAAACTAAGAAAAGCAGATTCTTTTTTTTTCACTGAAAACTTTCTGATCAGAATAGGCTGCCCATGGCACACACAGCATCTTGACCTGAAGGACACTTTCCAAGCTGGGTGCCATGTGTATGAGAGGAAGCCTGTTATTACTTCCCACCCATCTCCATATTTATAGCCTTCATTTACAGCTGGGTTATTGTTTGATGGCCTTTTGTCTTTTCTTGGCAGTGACAGTGACTTTTCTGCTGTATTATAAATGAGCAGCCATGTCCATGAGCCTGTTCCAGGTCGTTTTCACAGTATGGTGATCACAGGCACAGGGCAGGCTGCTGCCAGGGCTGCTGTGCTGCTCAGTCAGCTCCAGCACTGGCAGGCTGGGATGTGGGGCTGCAAAGATAGAAACAGCATAAAGATGGGCCCAGACCATAATTTCTCTTGGTACACATCATGAAGGAAGTGGTCATTGTGTCAGTTTGCTCTGAAGGACCCAATGCACTCACAGCTTCAAGTATTTCTTGGCCCAGGCTCTTGGAGTGCCCAGAAAAGTTGCTCAGAAATCCAGGCAATGTCACCATTTGATATGTTTCTTCCTGGGCTCATTTTCTTTTGGAAAACAAAAGCAAACCAGATGACCTTTTTTCCTCCTGCCTCCAGCATCTTCGCTGTCTGACTTTGCTCTGAACACTTTGGACACAAGTGTTCTTTTTATTTTGCTCACCCAGATGCAGACCTCAGATCTTCCAAATCCCTTTTTTTCTCCAGAGGGTGAAATATGTCCATGGACAAGCACAAGCCCAAAGACTCTTCAGAAAGGAAGACTTGTGAGGCCCAGCTCAGCAGAGCCCAGTGGGCAGTGTGAGGAGCCTGCAGAGCCCCTCGTGCCTGGCATGTTTCAGCAGGGTGGAGGGGAAAACTGTCCACAGCTGCTTGTAAAACTCTGGGCTCTGCTGGTACAGGAGAGAACAGTGGACAAAGCCATAATTTCATTCCTTAAAGCCTGCTTTGCCCTTGACTCTCTTGATCTTTTTGTGGCAAGTATCAAATAAAGTCACAATGAAAACAAACTACCACAGATTTATAACTTCAGGTCTTAATTAGATGGTTCTTTTGTAGCTGCTCGTTCACTTGCAACATTCCTGGCTCCAGGGAGAACCTAGAAGCAGGTAATACACATAGAATTGCTCTCTTAATGGGTCATCCCCTCTGGTCTAGTGAGAGATCCCTCATCGTGTCACTGCTGGAGGCAGAGAGGTGAGGTGGGCTGGGCTACTATGACCCAGCCAGGAGCCAGCAGGGTCCCTCAGGCAGCTGGTGAATGTCCCTTGAGTCTGGCTGAGCTTCAGCTCAAGATTTTTCAGCTTGGTTTGAACCTGGGCAGCCAGGGAGTCATAGCAGCGAATCACTATGAGACACCTGCTCTGGCAATGGATACACCTCAACCCTCTCTGTAAAACTCCATGGCAAGAAGAGCCAGCCCTGATCAGGCTCTTGTCTAATGAGAAGCATTTCTAGGTATCATAGTCTGTCTTTTGAGTCAAGGAAAAGCAGACAGACATTTCAGGTCTGCCCTAGCTGTTACCTTAGCAAGTTAGGATTTCCACTGAATCACAGAACAATTTGGTTTGGAAAGGACCTTTAATATCATCAAGTCTAACCATTACCCCAGGGCTCACACACACATTATCCTAGATTGTGTGAGGGTTCAGTTCCAGCTGCCTTCTGCTGAGAGCAGGGAGGGTTGGATTCAAACAAGATTCTTCTGCAAAATAAGAAACCCAGCAAAACAAGATTTTCTTCCTAGAAGCCCTTAAGTGCAAGTATCCTTCATCCTTTACATTGTCCTGCCTGTCGCACCAGGGAGCATGTGTGAAACCAAAGTATGTTTTATTCAGGGGAAAAGGAACAGTTCCCTGTGTGTATAACTAGTAGCTCCTCTCCATCACTCTGCAGAGTTTGACACTGAGATTCCCCAGCTGTCACAATCATCTGCCATGAATAATCATCTCTCTCACATCATGTTAAATATCACTCTTTCTTACATCCCCTTTCCGCTACTGATTTTCTCGTAGGAAAAATATCTTTGCCTAGGGAGTATACTTGGATGGTCTGCAGGATGAACTGCTCGTGGAGGATGAACTGCTCTCTCAGTAAAATCCCCTTACTCTGACACCCACAATGGTGTCCAACACCCACCCACTGCCCTTTTCACTCAGTGGCAAGATGTTGCGAATTCCCGGGAAGATCTGCGTCTCCTTTGAATTTCTGTTCTTCAGCTGAGCAGAAAGCCCTTGAATCCTCTTCCCAGAATTCTCTGGCCATGTGACACCTGTACAATACCAGCAGTTACAAAAAGAAAAGTGATTTCCAACTGCATTTCTAGCCAATTAATAGAAACCAATCCTGTTTACGATAATTCAGAATGGGGGGTCTGAGATACTTATGGTTCGTATTTAACGAGCAGATCCTTTTTGGTCACATCTGGCTCACCAGAGGCAAGTTTGAACCTGATTACATCAGTTCCCTTTTACAGGAAAGTGTTCCTGACCCAGGTGGTGGGTTTTCAGTGGATGATCTAAGCCCAGGTTTCCGGCTGTGCATTCGGATCACCTGCTTTCATATTCAGCCTATTTCCCTCTCGCTTGCATGTTTTAATCTTCACATTGTAGCCAAAACAAATTAAATTGACAAATAGAATTTGACCCATGCATTCAGTTTATTGGCATATTTCCTTATTAAAGAAAAGATAAGTGAAAACCTAGAACAAATTATGCAGATAAGTATCAGAGAGGTCAAAGCGAATCATATCTCAGCATGTTCATCTGAGTGACTGGCACAGAATACACTCATGTTGGACTGAGCCAGCAAACCTCCACATGAGTTTCTGTCCCTTTTTCTTCTTCTCCACTTCCTCCTTAGACACAGAATCACAACAGCACTGAGGCTGGAAAAGTACTCTGAGATCATCAAGTCCAACTGACAGCATGCCTGCAGCACTGAAAGGCCACCACTAACTCGTGTCCCAAGTGCCACATCTGCACAGCTGTTAAATCCCTCCAGGGATGGTGACTCCACCACTGCCCCGGGCAGCTGTGCCAGGGCTGGACAGTCCTTTCTGGAAAGAAATTTTTCTGATATCCAACCTAAACTTCCCCTTCGTGCAATTTGAGGCTGTTTTCCCTTGTCCTGACACCTGTTACCTGGGAAGAGAGACTGGCTCCCACTTGGCTGCAGCCTCCTTTTTGCCAGGCTGAGCTCCCCCAGCCCCCTCAGCCACTCCCCATCAGACCTCTGCTCTTCCTCCCTGTTCCCTCACTAACTTGTTGGATTTTTCACAGAAAAGTTTTCACAGCAACATTTCTATGTTCATCAGAAATATTGTTTTTATCACTTCAGAAGAATGTGTGCCTGAATGCCATGACTAGCTGCACCTGTGAAATCCCAGGGAAGCAAACAAAGTCAGGCTTCAGTGAAGCTCATCACTGGGACCAGAGCTGAGGGATCCAACCTAGATGACAACAAAGGGAAACTCACCAAGCATGGAGAGGGGCTGATAATACCATTGATAGCAGAATGATAACAACATCAGCAAACAGCCCAATCAACCAGATCAGGGTTATCTTGGAGGGGACCATTTCTCTACAGGCACTGGATCACAAAGTTTGAGGGAGTTTTAACCTCCCCACGTCTCAGAATCAAACGAGTGTCACCTGCTTCAGTCAGGTGCCTTCTTCCCATGGAACAAAGGCCCTCATTGTCCAGGTAAAGCAAAGGCTAATTCCTCTGGGCCAGTAATTAAAGCAATTGATAAACTTCTTGGTTTCCAGAAAATGCCATCAGCTTCCTCAGAACAGCACTGTGTTGCCAATTCCCATTCTCTCCTGGTACAGATGCCAACCTAGCTCGGAGCAAGAGGACAGGCTGGTGCAGGCAGGTGGTTGCAGGAGAACGCTGCAGGGTGGAGCGGAACTGCTCCTAGGCTACGGCATAAGGGCTGGTGTGAGCCCACTGCCCAGGCCCCAGCAGCTTCAGCACAGCATCCTGATGTCCACATTGCTGCATGTGCTCTGTGGATGATGAGAGCAGCAGAATTCTGGAGTGTCCTGAAACTTGTTCAGAGCTGGCATGCTTCCTGCCAAACCATGGGAGCTGTATGCCTCAGTAACCCAGGCAGCATGTGTAAGCTGCAGTCCTGCACAAACTGGAATGATCTTGCACAATATTCCCACTCTGTGATAAAAAAGAAGAGGTAGAAGAAAATCAAGATGCTGGAAATGACATTTATAATGCCTTCCAAGCAATTCACAGCATGTTTATCGGCTCTCAGTGAAGGTTAATATTGTGGTTTATATTTTGCATAAATGTACACATTAAGAGCCTCTTCTTTGACCAATGAATGTTTGAAGCACTGCTTCTTTAAAAATATCTTTTATGAAGTATTAGGTCCTGTCAGAACAGAGACATATGTCTTCAGAACTCATCATCAGTTTAGCACTTCAGAGGGTGCCTCTCAGTGAATCTTTTCTCTCGAGTCAGCAATAAAAATGAATCTATTTCCTAGCTCTGTTTTCCTTTTTGCCTAACTTCAAGCTTCACTGGAACTTTTACAAACTGTAATAGTTAAATACTTTTTTATCTCCTCAGTGTGTCTGGCCCAATGGGAAATACAAGTGCCAAACTATTGCAAGGAAGCACGCCTGCATGTATCTGTGACCCAGCTGGGAGTAGGGAGTGCTCACACACAGCCCCCTCCCCTCATCTGGGAATGGGCTCCTGGAGGTTCCTTACAAAAAGGGGATGCATCCAAACAGCTGAACAGAAGGGCCTGTAAAGGGACATGCCCAGGGGAGGGACAAGTAGCAGGGATTTTTCACCCACCCCATCACAGGATGACTTAACACCTGTACTAACAGTTTCTGTGGCAGTCACTGACAAAGGCAGTGACATGGGGATGGTACAAATCTGCAAAGCAAACACCGTAACAGAGGAGACACTCGATGCCAGTAAAACCCCAGAACTGACTCCTACTGAAAATTCATCTGTGTGTGTGCACAGATACAGTAAAGCAAATCACAGACCTTCCCAGCCCACACATTCTGGGACACAGGCTCTCACCACCCAAGAGTGAGTGTTTGGGACAGAACTGTTCCAGTGCAGTGAGAAGATTAGGCTCCAAGTGTCCAAGGCCAGGTTGGACGGGGCTTGGAGTAACCCAGTCTGGTGAAAGGTACCCCTTCCTGTGCCAGAGGGTTGGAATGATCCTTCAGGCCACTTCCAACCCAAACCCTTCTATGCTTCTATGACATTTTTTCCCTGTGCAAAGGGTCAGACGACATGCAAATAACTGTCTCACTGAAGGAATGATTTGCTAAAGATGTGGAGATGCTGCAGAGCTGCTTGTGGTGAACAAAAAGTCCCCACAGCGCAGAGCCTGTCAGTCAGCACTGGGTTCAAATGTGTTAATTACTGCGAGTGTGCTTCCAGGATCACTGGTATTCCAGAAGCAGGCTGGGCATGGCACCCCCATTCTTTATTATCAAACTTTGCCAAAACTTGCGCACTAGACCTGCATTCTGGCAGCTGACCCAGGTAAACACACATGCAGTAAATCAGGTCCATTACACAAAAATTTCTGTGCTTTTAGTGGTGCACCTCTGTCCCAGTGGAATAGGGAACATTCTTAAAAGGCAGCATTGCACACTGCCAGCTTCCCCTATGCTGCAGGCACAGCAGTGAGCATATTCCAGAGCAGAGGAAGGCAAAGAAGCAGTGTGAGAAGGTTCTCCTGGCTCTGTTCAAGATGCACATCAAAGCAAGTGTGTATTTCACTGACAGCAGTAAAAGACACTTTGGTGATTATTATCCTACTGAAGATACTTTCTGTTGGCCAAACCTTGTGCATTACCTTTGCTGATGTAACTGCTGGGTATCTGTGATTCCAAGAAGCTCAGCACAGCAGTATCACATAATCTCTGTTTCCCAATAAACTGAGATGATCAAAGCTGAAGGGTAACTCGTAGGTGTTCAGGGAATGTCACACTCAGAGCTGACAGTAGACTGAACACAGGATGCCATTGCACACCCTGTGCCAGGGCTCCTGCCAGCCAGACTGATCAAAGGGACTGAGGTTGTACCTCTGCCCCCGTGACTCCCCTGGAGCTAGGATTCCAGCCCTGCCCACCCCAAGGCACTGAGCATTTAGAGCTTCCAGGGCTCATAAACGCAAAACTAATTTGGTCTGAAAGTCATGCTGAGCAGATAGTGAGAAGGAGAGGCCATGTTCCCAAGGAGAGGGAAATCATCATCATCCATGGCACTGGTGTCTCAGCAGGGCTGGGTCTCCCTCCCTCTGCTCTCTCCTCCGCCTTCAGCAGGTCTCCCTCAGCCTTGTTCCACAAGACAGCACTGGGACAGAGAATGGTCTTGTCTAGAAAGCCTTGCTGAGGAAATTCTTTTTCTTAAGGATGGCTGCTATGTACCATAAAGATTTACCTAGTGTCTCTGTTTGAGACAAGTTTAGGAGGAAACATCCTGTAATGTTTCCTTGTAAGAAGGCAGGTTTCAGCACTCCCTCCCCAACCGATAAAAAAACTATTTATTTAACAAGCAGAGTGCCGGCAGGGCAAAGAAAAAAAAAAGAGTAATGTTAGATAATAAACCTCTTCGATGTGGAGAAAGCTGGTGGTTTTAGAGTTCCCTCTGTAGCTGGCCTGGCCCCTCCTGAGGCCCAAGCCTGGAATGCGGCGTCCCCGCAGCCTCCCCGCCGGTCCATGGGGTCCGATGATCTGGTTCTCAGATCACAGCTAGGCCAAATAGTTCCAGAAGAAGTAAAAGACGTTCCAGAGGATTTTCCAGGATGCAGTCCTGGGAAAATTTCTTGCCTCAGCTAACAGGCTGGCTAAAAGCAGGAAGGTGCTCTGTCAGCTCTGCAGTGGTGAGAACGCGGGGGNTTTCCTTGTAAGAAGGCAGGTTTCAGCACTCCCTCCCCAACTGATAAAAAAACTATTTAACAAGCAGAGTGCCGGCAGGGCAAAGAAAAAAAAAAGAGTAATGTTAGATAATAAACCTCTTCGATGTGGAGAAAGCTGGTGGTTTTAGAGTTCCCTCTGTAGCTGGCCTGGCCCCTCCTGAGGCCCAAGCCTGGAATGCGGCGTCCCCGCAGCCTCCCCGCCGGTCCATGGGGTCCGATGATCTGGTTCTCAGATCACAGCTAGGCCAAATAGTTCCAGAAGAAGTAAAAGACGTTCCAGAGGATTTTCCAGGATGCAGTCCTGGGAAAATTTCTTGCCTCAGCTAACAGGCTGGCTAAAAGCAGGAAGGTGCTCTGTCGGCTCTGCAGTGGTGAGAACGCGGGGGAGTGTGAGTGAGTCCTTGAACACAAACCGTGCTGAAGAATTCGCCCAGCTTGTCTTCCCCCTCTTCTTCGGACCCAGCTTAAAGCCATGGGACCCATTTCTGGGCATAAAGCAGACAATAGGGAAATACAGTATTATCATAAAATCACCCCAAGACACTACAATCCTTTAGGCACTACATAGTGAAGAAAAAACCATTAAAAATATCAGTGGAGAGATTTCCCACACCCAACTTTGTGCATTTATTTTAAAAGAGCCTGTCTGAGCATGCTGTAAAGCTGGGAGAGAAAATGAGAGATTCCTCTTCCAGCTTTGGCACCGCTACAGTTCTCAGGTCTGTCTGATTCCATCCACACTGATGGTGTGGAAGAACTGGGACTATGACCCCAAGAGTTGGGGCATGTCAGTTTTTAAGCTCTACATAAAAACACCAAAGGGTTGGATAATAAGCTAAAATTTGTTAACATCATTTAAATACCCAAGAAAAAAATCAGCAACTTTCACATTGCTGAGATATTTTTGCTGTGAATGATGAAACAGGAATGTCTTGGCTTCTTAGTCTGGAGATGTTCATGTAACTGTGATTGGTTTTGTATAACCCTTCTGTGTCCCTCTTCCCTATCACTTCTTTCTCCATAAATCAGTACTGAATACAGAAACAATTAAATCTTGTAATTAAATCTTATCCTATGGAAGGTAATGATTTAACTCTGATTTGTGAGTGCTGATAACACTTTGAAATAAAAAGCTCAAGCAGTATGAACATTGTGCATCCTGTACCTCAAACAGCTATTTCAATATTAAACAGTTATTTCTAGTAACAATCAATAATCATGGAATTGGTCTTGCAGGAGTAGGGCATGAAAAGGACTGCTCCTTTTCATTTGCTCATTAAAACTGCAATAATAAAAAAATACCCTGCCCACATTTCTCACATGGCTTTACATGGATCCAGACATGACTCTCTAAAATATTCCCATCTAGCATTAATGGAGATAAATAAACCTATCTCAGATTAAAAAAAAAGTACATGCATCATCATTCCACAGATTTTAATTCCATTTTCTTGGTATTTTATAGGCAGAAAAAATACTGCAGTTGCACTTACAAAATTGGTATAGAATAAACTTTAAAAAAGGGAAAAGAACCCAAACCCACATTCTGGTAGCAGTGAGATATTTATAAAAATCCCCCAAATTTCCAATGAACTTTCTCCTTACCCCACATCACAAATTGCCTTGTACAGAGAAGGGAATTGATTAAATATTTTGCAGGAAGATGAAATACGGAGTTTCTTCAAGAAACGGGAGAAGCACATGGAGACAACTGCATGAGCCTTGTGCTGCAGTTGGATTGTCACCCACATTGCCAACACATGGAATTTCATCACTAATCAATTATTGTGCAGATTTTAGTTTCAGCTCCAGATGCCAGATGACCACATCCAAACCTCAGTCTCATTGGTTTGTTGTTTGGAAAGCAAAAATTTAAAGCTCCCCTGGTTGCACAGGAAAACCAAAAAACAATCCAAAAGCTCAACACAATGAATTGTTTTTTCTCCACTGAACTCTTTCCAGAAAGCTGAATAATGAGTGATGATACTCAAGCCCTGTCCTGTCTCTCAGCACTCTGACAGGCCCGGCAACAGCTTCACTGTTTATTTTCCCTGCAAGAACATCCCAGCAGTGCCTGCATCAACAGTATCCTTTTCTCACCTGTGTCCCAAGCGAGGGAGGTCTGACTCCCCACAGTGCTGCTCTGTCCCGAGAGCTGTGTGTGAGCAGTGTCCTCATCCCCTCCTGAGCCCAGGGAGCGTCACTCGGCTGCGGCTCAGCAGCAAAGATCTGACATGACAGCAAAGGTCAATACAAGCCTTGCACAGTCAGTGGAGTCAGTGATAGATGAGAGAGATCTCCTGGCATGCCCTCATGGAAAGCAAAGCTCCAGTGTGAGATCAGGCAGGATCTATCTGTGTGCTGCTGCCAGGCTGGCAGGCAGGAGCATGGGAGGGAGTCAAGGGGATGGAGCGGCAGCAATGAATAGACAAAGTGTGTGGGTGCCAGGATGCTGTTGGGAGCGATGAAGAGGGATGTGGAATGAACCCCAGCAATGAAATTGGGTGGCAGAGACAGCTTGTTCTCCAGGGATGCTGCCTTGTGGCTTGCATGGTGAGTGCTTGAAGCCTTACAGAATTGTTTCTCTTAGGAGGTGAAAATGATGATATGAGTCAGATCTTCTGCTCATTCCCTCCCAGTTACAGGTGTTGAAAGTTCTGTTTCTGTAAACAAAGAAAAGGTCAGCAATAGCTCGCAGTTTCCATGCTGGCAGTTTTCAAGCACACTTTCCTAGCCAGTTCTGTGCCCTGAAGCCCTTTTTGTTCTCTCCTCCAGTGTGTTTTGAGGCTTTCCAGCTGCCTTCTTCCCTGAACTCAGATAAAACTGCAATGCCCCACAAGCACTGGTAGCCAGTTTCTTAGGAAAATGTCTGAGTTTGGCACAGTTATTTCTTGTTTAGTTCTTGTAAAGCAACATTTCACCTTAGGCGACAGCCTCTTCTGTTCGTACTGTTGTCACAGAAAGTGTTCACGGTGCCTTTCATGGGTCAGGAGGAGGGGCACCACCTCTCCTGTTAGCCTGAGCAGGATCTTTTGTTCCCAATGCCCACTGGTGATCATTAACCATCATTACTCTTGTTTGGTCACATGGCTCCTTTTCCCTGTGGAGGCAGCCTTAAATTGTAATTTCTACCTTTCTACCAAGGAGCTGCATGAAAGAAGGTTCATTGTTCAGTGAGAGGCTCCCATCACACTGATACACGGTTGGAGAAACAGTAAAGTGAGAAAAGGACTTCTTTTCCAAAAATGGGTCTTTCCCTGGAGTTGAATTACATTTTGGAACATGCACACAAGTCAAAGATAATAGACATCCTGACTTTAGAGCAGAGTACATGACAAAATAAAACTGAAACGTAAACCTAGTAGAGATTAAAACCCAAAGGGGACAAGCATCTCTCAGTGGCAGAAGAGCAGATGGTAACAGAAGGTAGCAGAGAGTTATGTTACAGACATGGAGGAAGAAGAATCAGACCTGAGGAGCTGGAAGCAGCAGGGCTTGCTGACTGATTTCCTTCTCAAAGTTCTAAGCAAACTCCAGCAAATGGCATGGCAATCAGAGACATGGAACGTAAAATTGCATTTTTTTGGTAGCTAAAGCCTTCATATCAATCTCATACACCTGAATCTGTACAGATTAAACCAACAACCAGCCAGCAGCACATAACTCACTGTGGATTTATGCCTCGGGCTGGCTGCTTCATTTCAGAACTTGCAGCAGGATGGGAAAAGCCTGAAGCTCTTGGAGCTGTCATGGAGCTGGGGCTGTTGGATGTGCTGTATTGAACCCCCTGACTCCTCTGGAAGCGGCTCAGCTCCCCCAGAGGCAGAGGGAGTTCTGCAAGGAGCAGCGGTGGGTAGTTCTGTGCCAATCCACCCTAATTCCTGCCTTCTGTGTTGAATCCTACAAGTTGCCAATGAAATCCTGCCTAAGACAAGAGAGGAGATTTTGGAGGACTGGCGGATTCATTCTGAAGCTCCCCAGAGAGGTGCTCAGGTGGGCCAAACAAACCCAGGGCAGCTCTGCTCAGAGGGTGCCAGGAGATGTGCAGCCACACTGTGCAGGGACAGGCACATCAGGGAGCCTGCAGTATTCAGCGTGCCAAGGCATCGTGGCAGGGTCATGGGCTGGCAGGAACCCTCAGCCTTTGGAAGCCTTTGGAACCAAAGAAATGAAACTAAAGCAAACCCAGAGGCTTGCGCAAATTCCTGATCACCACTGAGGAGAGTTCAAAAGCGTGGGTGTGGTAGGTTGAAAACTTGGTTGATGGATAAGTTGCTAACCCAATGGGAGGGCTGGTAAGGCCTCTGCAATCGCACCTTTAAAGGAAGGCGAGCGCGGGAATTTTTTTTTTTGTTGTTCTGGCCTTAGGCGCTGAGGGGTGGCTGGAGGGGGAGGGCCCCGGCCCAGGCCCGGGCCCGGTTCCCCCTCGATGGGAACCCGATTCTTCACCACCCCCTGGCACGGCGGCGGTGCGGGGCTGGCCCTCCCGCCAGGGGAGAGCTGTCCCGGCTCCGCATGCAGGGTGTAACCGAGACCGCCTGGCCGAGAGTTCATCTGGAGCCGCTGCCACGTCCCTGCGCGGGGCCGGCGGGACATCCCTGCATCCAGCACAGCTCGCTCCGAAACCGAAGAAACACCACATGCCACAGCCGAGAAAGACACCTTTTCTTTCAAGTCAGCGAGGGAGAAAGTAAAGTCACATGGGATGAAGCTGAACGTGGCGACTCCGAGGTCAGAAACGGAGAGGGAGGGCGAGACTAGGTGGGATGGAAGGTAACTGAGGGCAGGAAAAGAGGGCGGTCGCACTTCTGGCAGAGCTTAAAAATCCTTCTTGCAAGCTGTAAGAAAAAAACCTTTAATCCATTTGAAAAAAAGAACTTGGGAGGATGGGAAAGTCTTGTGCAGCCTGTGATTTTAAAGAGAGGCCCATGCCAGGCCACACAGAAGTTGTGAGAAGCTGTTAGAGATTCGAAGCAGAGAACTTTTGCTTTCAGGCTGATAACTCATCCTTAAAAAAAATAAAACCCCATGAGTTTTTTCTTCTGCGGCCCATAACCTTGCAGTGTGGGAAGACTGCAGGTCTTTCACGGGAAAGATACTTTTTTCACTTCAACAGATTGTTTTTCCGGGCAGACTGTTGGTTTGTGAAGATTGTATGGCACAGCAGAAAAACCTCTTTTCCTTAACCATAAAAAGAATCTTTAAAAAGTGCAATTCCGACCAAATCCCATGTTTTTGTTTTGTTTTCACTTGTGAGAGGTTTGTGGTAAAGAGGGAGGCACTGAGAAAGAAAGGTGTTTAAAGGTTTGCTTTGATTTCTTACCGTTTATCTTTTTTCCCCCCACTTTTCATTCTGTTAGTAATAAACTTTTCTTTATATTGCAACCGCTTAAGCGTAGACCTGTTTTACCCCAAAGTTCCTTCCTGTTTTCCTCAATAAATCTATATTCCTCCTGTAGATATAATTAGATTTTGCGTGCTTGGCACTTAACTGCATTCAAACCATCACGGTGGGCCAGGTGAGGGACTGGATGTGCACAGTGACAGACAAATGCTTGTGTCATGTGATATAAACACTGAATGGGGAGTTGGCTTTCATAAGGTTTAGTGGGTTTTTTGTTACATATGTGTGGTTGTAAAAAACAGGTTAAATTTGTTATGGGTCATGTGTTGATGGTTATTAAGTAAATCAAAATGTCTTGTTCTGATACCTAACGAGTTTCTACCCTGAGAAGAGGAAGAGGGTGGGTGTGACGCTCCACCCTAGGATTAGCATAAAGGGATGAACGGACTTCTGGAATTGGGTGGCAACAAGCAAATAAGAACGGGCCAAGGAGGAGGAGATAAGGTGGAGTTATGTTAATATTCAGGGCTATAAAAACTCTATCCCCCGCCCTAAGAGGAGTGCTGTTGGTTAGTCCGTGTCTGTGTCCGCACACGCTGCACTGTATTTCCTCTACTTTGTTGGATGGTTTTTCATTTGTCCCCTATTGTCCATTAATAAACTGTTTCAAAATTAAGGAGTGAGCTTGTTTCTCACACATGGAAAAGGCATCCTGGCCTCTTTGGAAAAAGGCATTTTTTTTGTTCTAGAAAGACATCTGTGCAGTAAAGATGGGAGAATATAAGACGGCCTGAGGAGCTGGAAAGGATGAGGGTGCATGAATTGAACAGAAGGTAAGGAATTGTTCCAGCACAGGAACAGGATGGGCAAGGGAGACAGTGGTGACAAAGATGCTGTGTATGGATGCAAAATCCTGTGGAACTTTGAGTCCCCAAAGCCCATGATCTTCTGATACCACCACAAAACAAGCTATCATTTCCTCAAATAGTGTCTAGCTTTGACTGTCACTTCAATTTTCACAGAATTACAGAAGATTTAAAGCGGAAAAACATAGTGTCACAATAATGAAAGCACAGCACTTTCATAGTGAAGGGAATGCAGGAAATGGGATCAGTGATGTGGCTTTATGAGAAGGTTCTCATAAAGTAGAAGTGAAGAAATCTGGGAGGTTCTGCCACTGGTGCAGAAATGGCAAAGGTAGTAAAAACAACAACAAAAGAAAGAAAAAATTGAAGGATTTAAGTCAAGGAGAATTAAAGATATTTTAAGTACTTTTGCAAAGTATATTGAGATGAGAAGTGCTGAACTGTTCCCAGAACCACA
This sequence comes from Vireo altiloquus, assembly GCA_013396875.1. Classification (NCBI taxonomy): domain Eukaryota; kingdom Metazoa; phylum Chordata; class Aves; order Passeriformes; family Vireonidae; genus Vireo; species Vireo altiloquus. The sequence continues at coordinate 999,383 of VZRF01012833.1, forward strand.
GGTTCACCCCACCCTCCTACTTTTCCCCAGCTCAGGCACACTTGGGCTCATTTAACCATTGGAAGAATTTGCTGTTGTGCACACAGGGGACATGAGAGCTGTGGGAGTAGTAGGACGAGAGACTGGGAAGATGGAAGTTGAGTGAAGTTAAGGTGATCACCCAGTGCTTTATGTTAATCCTGTGTGATCATGGAATGTTCATGGAAGCAAGAGGAAGCAGTGAGCAAAGTGACCAGAACTTCTGACATGCCAGATCTTCACTGATTGTCAAGGCCTTCATGACAGTTTGAAGTTAGGCCTGTGCCCTCCTCAGGTGCCTCAGTTTGCTGAGAGTGGAACAGATAGTCCTAAAGTTTAACTTTTTTCTTTAATTTCTGTCTAATTTTCTCTATTCTTTCCAAATATTGGCATCCTGCTCTGTCCCTCTTGGGAAGCCCTAGAGTCTGCACTGAGAGTTTGTGGTGAGAGACAGTCCATCAGCATGCTGGAATATTTGTGAGGTAGTGCTATTAAAACCGATATAAAAACTTAATGGCCCTTTAGTCCCCACTTCTTTTTTGAATTCTGTATTACCATAACATGTTTCCCCTCGATGGAGCAGTATTTATGCTCCATATTTCATGCATAAATTGCAGACAGTTGTCAACTCAGAATGAAAGCAAGATGGCAACATTACCCATGCAAGTGCTTTAGCTAAATGCTTCCTTGATTGTTCCCGAAAGGGAAAGATGAGACAGTGTGTAGCCATAATGTTCATCTGGAAAATTTCTGATCTTTAGCTTTAGTCATACTAATTAGGAACACACTACTTATGTGACTGCTGGATGTGGATTTTTTTCCTACCACAGCAGTCTGTGCACATCACCCTCAGAAGAATGTTAAATCAAGGGCAGCATTCCCAGAAAGATGCTCCAGTGCACACTCGAAGGGGTGAAAATCTCCAAGAAATAATTTGCTGTCAGGTTGAACAAAGTAACTCTTTAATTAAACTTTAGAAATTGCTAAGTTTAATTGGAAAGCGGTCTAAAATTCAGACCACTGATGGGTTGCTATAAGCATTCCTAACAGTGGAAATTGTTGTTTTTTTTCAGATTTATTTTTCTATGTCTTTCTTCAGCAGATGCTCAGAGGTGTTCGCTGTAGTTCAGCGAGTAAGAGAGCAGTGCTCTGGGGTGGGAACTGGCTGTATTCTGTGACTTCTTTTTTTATCTTTTCCCCATTATTTTGCTTTCAACCTTCTCCCAAAGAAAATTCACCGGTTGGTTAGGCTAGAAGGAACATGCCCCTGTTTCCCAGGCAGGATCAGTGATTTAGGTATTAGAGAAGAACTATTAGTGTACAGGATTTGTAAGTTAGGTGGCCAGCATACTTCAGTGAGAGGCACAATTAAAGCTCAGTCACAGCAGTGTTAGATTCAGTGGCACTGATACTCTGTGACCTTTTGGACATAGCAGGTTGATTCAATCTTTGAGTTAAATCCCAAATGAAAGAACAGAATTTTTCTTGCTGCAGATTTTCTGACAAAAGACAAGAGTCCCCAACCAGAAAATTATCCTCCAGTCAAAGTTAGTTGCTTGCTGAAGATTTTGGAGATGTCCAGCCTGTTGCTGACTATATTTAGTCACTTTTTGCTTTCCATGTTCTCACACATATCTTAAAATTCCTGATAAGGAATAGAAGGAAAAGAATCAAAGGCCACAGAGGGAGATTGTTGCCTTAGCTGAAACTAAACAAGTCTGGAAGTCTTCTTGGAAACTGAGATCCCAATAACACTCTAAGGGAAAAGTTTTCTTTGGATACTTCAGCAACAGGAATTCCAAATAAGTCTTTGAACTGTCTGACGACCTTTGTCTGTTCAAATATGAGCAGCATGGGATCCCAAGTCATGTATCGTTTCAGGTTTTTGAAAAAAAGACATGGGAGAGAAAGAACATTAGCTTGGTTTAGGACAATGCAATCATGATATATTTGTTTCATCATGTGAAAGAGGGCATGGAGTAGTTGTGCATTTAAATTCAGGAGTTCATTTGCTGATTCCTAGAGAGCTTCAGGTGCTTTTTTCTTGCCAGAGGGAATTAGGCTGTAGATTCCATTTCCCATTCAGAAGTGCTGAACAGTTTGGTCCTAGCACATACCTGGATGAGATCAATAAGAATTCCATCACATTTTAGTTTACCAATGAGTCACTGAGTGGCTTGAGCCACTTGCTAATCATTTTCATCTTGCATGCATCACTGTATTTTGTTTGCCTTTGTAACCCAGGATGGAGAGTCTTGTTAGAGTGATGTCCTTGTAGCTCAACTAAGTTTGGGTAAAGCCTCACATCATTTAGAGGGGCTGCTCTTCAAAGGAAATGCGAACTGCCTGGAGAGCCTGTAGGCAGAGTAACATAAATCATCAGAGGTCCTTTAACTCGCCTTTATAACCGACAGAGAACTGTGGCAAATCCTGCAGTGTTGTTACACAGAAGGGAATAATCTGTTCTGTGGGCTCATACTGGGTAAGACAAGAAATAATGTGCATAAACTGCAGTGAGAATGATTAAAGTGAAACAAAATAAAAAAAGCCTTGGCAAAGGACAATGAAAGCCTTGTCTTTCAAGGTATAGATTGTCTGGGGAGATGGTGAAGTCTGTTCCTGGAGGTCTTTAAGAGCAGGTCAAGAGTGATTGGTTTTGATTAGACTTGGTTTGTGGTAAAAAGATGGGTTGTTTGTTCTTTGAGGCCCCTTATGCTTTCTGTGAATCTGTTGTTTATCTTCCAGGATTGTAGTCCTGTGTCCTGGGCTCTTGGTGTGCTGCAGAAGGCTCAGCAAGGAGTGTGAACTCACTCTTCCAACCACTGTGGTGTAGCAAATGCTGCCAAGGGTGAATTTTCATTGTTTACAAACTCTATGAGAATGGAGTCTGAGGAATTTCCAATGAAATCATCAAGGTTCTCATGCGTAAGATATTCCAGACCCAACAGAAATAGACTGGATGTTTCTATGAAACCTCAAAATCATGTGTGTTTTTTATTTCTCTGCAATTGCTGGCAAATGTCATTATTAATTTTCTTGAATGGTCTTGTCAGGTTTTTTGTCTCCTTTGAAATCCAGATGCATCCTAAATCACACTTGCTCTGTGTAGCAGTGCTGGCAGAGTACTTCCTGTGATCTTCCTGGTTGTTACACATTTCTTGGGGGCATCCTAATTAACTTTGTCAGGGGCTGTTGTGTGATACAGTCAGTACAGACTGGCTGGACCCTGTTCAGGTTTCTTCTTGATGATGATGCAATATTCATTCTCAACAGATGAGAGCTGTTTTGGGGGAAATAATTAGATGGTTTTGCCTTAGTCACTTGGTTGCAACACTGAGTGATGTGCACACCCAGGGTCAGCTCGCCTTAATCTCTAATCCTTTGATTTGCTGACCAGGGCAGAGAAAAGTCATGATCTTATTTCCCTTCAAAAAAGCAAGTGAGGCAGATCAGCAGCACGAGGATGGAGGTGCATAACAGAGGACTGTTGAAAGGTGGAAGAACAAGAAAAAATTAAAAGAGGAAAATAAATTCACTTTGTTCTTCTGTCAGGCCACAGGGTTAATCCAGGTGCTATCGTACTGGCTTGGATAGAAACCTTTGGCAGACCTGTCTCAAATCTCAGCTGCACCACTTGGTCCGTTGCCTTCCACTGGCCCTAGGAATTTGTATCACTTGTTTGCTCATGGATTTGAAATTGAAAATTTACCAGTTATGTAAGAAATGGGACAGAATGAACTCTGTAGCTATGTGTCCAGTGAAACAGGCACCAAGAAAGCATCTAAAAGACAATTACCAGACTTCCCAGGCAGGTGTTTATTGCATGCCAACCCATCCTATCCCATCCTATTCCAAAAGCTGAAGAAAAAATTAGCATAGCCAAAAAACTGAATGACAGTAATGACCATAACCCCCCTGGTAGCCCTAGCACTGACACAGCCGAGCCGAGTGTGCTGGGGAAAGCATTGCTGCTCTGTGCACAGGCCAAATCACTTTTTGAAATGACCTTTTGTTGCAAACCATGTCTGCTATGTAAAAAGGAAATTAAAAATAAATAAAAGTTTGCAGTGGTTAGTTGATCAAAGCTTTTTTTTTTTGCCCCTGTGGTTTCAGCAGAAAGCAATGTTACAGCCTCAGACTGGATGGATTTGTTTGGTGAGATCTGATGGAAACTGATAACTTTGCAGCCCTAGAAGCCAAGGAGAAAAAAGTACATGACTCTCTGGCTTCTGCTTTTGGGTATTTTCCCCACAGTGGTTCTTTCTTGCGATTGTAAGATTTGACTTTCATGTGGCCCAGAGAACTTTTTAGTGGATTTTAAACAATACTGACTTGTATAAGAAACGAGATTAGAAATGACATTAAATGGTGCCATAACTCTGTCTTGGGCCATTGTTCCAACATGTTTATCTTAGAAGTAGATTTAGTAATTAAAGTTCAAACTGGGGGAGGTGTTGAGAAAGAATCTTGGGATGTCAGAGAGGTCAGAAAATAGAGCTGCATCCAAAGTGCAGCCTGCCATATGGGTCAGAGGTATCTGAGTTATCTTTAAACTCAGTAGTCTGAGGGCTAAAAGAAAGAAACATCTTTGTGCAGAAATGTACTCTGTGCTTCTTACAGTAGGAATAGAAAGGAGGGTAGAAAACAAACCAGTCCTTTTCTGTGATGATGTTGGATGAATTTTTGATCGGGGTCGTATGAAATGGTGATGGAAATTGCAAAGAGCTGTTCCTAATGACTTGTAATATCTCTTGCATTTTCTCTTCCTGGGAATTTGAATAAGCAATCTGTGCTTTTATTCTAGACTGGAAAGCCTTGGAGCAAGGACTGTTCACTTTTAAAAGGCATAAAGTAATCGAGCCAGTTCCACAAAACAATGATGATGCTGGAGTTTTTGTTCTCGTACATACCTGGTGGGCAGGAATGGGGGCTCTGCAGAAAGAGAAACATGAATATCTGACTCTGATGCTGGTGTCCTGGGAGTTTTCACTTGTAGTTTTGGTTTTTATCAAGAAAAACATGCTAATAGGATTCTCTGTAAGATCGCTATGGCCGACTTGTCAGAAAAATTCAGTAGTCCCTCATTGTCACCACCTTCCATACTTGTGCCATTGGAAAAATTTTTACCTTGTACAGCTACAAAAGCTAGCAAGAATTGTGTGTGGGAAGGGAATATCTGGGTGAATGTGGCAGGGAGAATAATAGTTCTTGCTCTCAGATAGCCTTGTGACCCTCTGAGCATGTCAGGAAACTGAGCTCTCTGACATTCTGGCTTTAATCTCTATGTGTATTCACAACCAGGAGTGAGATGATTATTTTTTTTATCTTTTAATATGGAGAGAGGAAACAGAGGGAAAGAATAAGTATGGAATACTGTGCAGGTGAAGGAATGAACCTCTGTGTGTGTGTGGAAGAGACATACACTATCCTGATAAAAGGAGAGACTCTTGCTGGCTGACAGCAGGGAATGCTTTCTCCAGTACAAGGAATTTAGGGAGCAGCACCTGATCCCTGATGAGGTCAGAGGGTCTAAACCCAACTAATCTAGTGCAAAAGAAGTGGAAGTACCAAGTCACCAAGCCTGTCAGCTCTGCCCCGCAGAGTGGTATGAAAGCACAGGCAGAGGAGGGGCAGAGTCACACAGATGCACTGCAAGGGGACTGCAAAGGGAAGGGAGCTCCTGCTGTCCTGCCGCAACACCTCACCCCATCCCCCAGATAAACAGGTTTGTGTTTTCAGTTCACTTTTCAGGCAATTATTGCTTCCCCCACAAGAATGAGCAGAAGCTGGAGGATACATTACCTGGATAGCCAGAGCTGGGAGTGGATGGGCTTGGGTGGATTGGCTCTGGGAAAGAGGCACATCTGTTACTGGATAACTCTCTGAGCAAGGCAGTGCCAGGAGTGAGAGACTCATGTACAACAGCAGCGGGGCTGTGGGAGCCACGAGTGTTGGGCTGCGTGCAACAGGCAAGTGTTAAATGGGGACTGATAACAAGCTGCAGCTCACATCTGCATATCTAGTGCGGATCTGTGCAGAGTTCACCAGAGCTTTGGCCTGATGCAACCAAAGCTTGCAACCAAATGCAACCCTGTCCTATCTCGGAGCTACATTGCCAGAGAGAATCCTGGAGAGAACAGCCTGTTCCATCTCTGATGCCCAGTGGAGGCATAATGAAATGCCAGGGCTGAAACCTCGAGTTACAAAACTGCAATCAAGGAATGTAAGGCGGGTTTTTAAAGGTGGGGTGGGAAGCCAATGCAACGGATTCTCGAGAGAAAGGCTGTAAATTTTTCAGCACTTCAGATAAGTATATTAGGACTGGAAACTTTCATGAGAGATTTCTAGTTCCATGAGCAGTTGTCAAACTTGAAGAGAGTTTATTTGCTCAGCAGGGCAGCCTGTATCCTAATATCGTTCAGTGCAGGTGTTACTGGGCCAAACTGCCATGGCTTGTGTTTCAGAGGTCAAACTAGATGCTGGCAGTGGCCTGCCTTAGCCTTGAAGGATACAGGAGGGGTGTGGGAGAGGCAAGATGCAAAGGGCTGCTTGTTTAGGCAAGGGTCATCCTCTTACCACAGACAGATTTTCACCACTCTTATGGGACATGTTCAGGGGATGTGGTAATGGATTCACCATCACTGTGTGAATAAATAAAGCCAGTTAGCAAAACCCCATGGAACACTCACAACTCATTCTGGTTCCTGTAACAGGATATTAATGACTGTGTTAATTAAGCAGTGTGGAAGCATCTTACAGTGTGACAGACACAGAAAATTACAATGGCAAGATATTGAAATATTCCTTCCCACAATGCTTTTTGTACAAGCTCCATCACTTAGATGACATTTACCTTGTGTTTTACTGTTTGCTAAGGAAACTGAATTTGATGACTCTCTGAGGAGCCTCAAAGGACCATGATGACCCAGTGTAAATTTCTTTACACTGTGTTAGAAGAAAGAAACTTCTCAACAGAAACTCTCCTCTCTGTGGCCACGCATGATTTGTCAACCAACCACACACATGGGTGTCCCAGTTTGAGACAAATTCAGAGGAAAATACCCTCTGATAGAAGGAAGATTACAGCCACCCCTCCTCCACCAGGTTCAGGAAAAAATAAATATTTCCTTGGNGGCAAACACAGGAGTTTAACTCTCTATCTCTCTCTGAAGAAACAGAGCCGAGAGCTGGCTGGAAAGCAAGGAAGGTGCTTCCTCCCCTCTCTGCAGCAGCAGCACCTATCTCCTCACTGCCAAAAAACAACAGAGAGGAGCAGTGACCTTGAAGCGCAGAACTGCTTTGAAAAAGTTCCTCTGGCTGTTTTTTTCTTTCTCTCCCCTCTCAGGCTCAGTTTAAAGGCACAGAAAGGCAGAGGATTTATATCTGGGTGATATGGGATACACGTCATAAAATCACCCCATGACAATGGGTCATATAGAAATTGAGGATTTCAAACCTCACAGTCTCAAGGCAATAGGCTGGGGAAGCACAGATGTTGCCTTTATCTCAGGCAAAAATTTGTACCTGCATGTTTTGGAGCCAGTGGAAATAGTGTATAAGTCATTCTGAAAAACTGTTTGGTACAAGAAGGAAAAAATGTGTTTCCCAGTATTTTAATGTCTACATCACTGCAAGCATTTCTGCAGTTTTAGAACTCATTTTTCAGTGACTATTAAGAATTCCTGTCTTGATGCATTTCCTCTGTGGTTGTGTTTGGAGTGTGGGTTGGCTGATGCTGAGCAGGGGCAGGGAAAGCAGCAGAGTTATAGCGTTTGGAAATACAAAGAAGCTCTGAAATCATCCATTCTCCTATCTGCCTATCCATACATAACATTGTGATGTTCACTTCTGAAAGATTGCTGGATGGATTTTTCAGCCACTTTCAATCAGATATAACTCCACTGTCTTAGAAACACATTGCTATGAAGAGTTTCTAGATATTCTGTCTTGACAGTCTTGTCTAGAAGAGAAGAAATTAATCTTCCATCCACTGGGTAATTTCAGTGCACAGTGGCCAGGAAACACTGATTGCCTGCATTCTTGCCCTGAGAGAGGCTCAGGGAGAAGCTCTCCGAGAGCCCTCAGAGGTGGGAAGTGGTATCAGAGAATGATGAACATGCTCCATTTTCTGTGCTATTTAATGGGCTGAAGATTTCATGATTTCATCCCAGTTCACAACATTTGAACAGTCATTTATGAAAGGTTGAAAACTGCTGGATTTTGCTACTGTGGGTCTCCTTTAACAGTGTCAGCACAATTCCTTGCAGCCACTCTCTGGGCTGTGTGGATGGATAGTGGAGAACGTTTTGTTTATACTTAGACTTGTTCCAGCCATGAAATTAGTAGAATAAATAAAGATAGAAGTACAAAGATTAGAGAGGTTTTAATTTGGTACAGGCACCATTAATGGTTTATTTACTTTGTGTTCTTGGAAGTTGAGCTGTCTCTTGATAACTAAAAATGCTCCAGAACAGCCACAGGGATCAACGGGGAGAGGAAGACAGAGCCAAAAGCAGTAGAAACCAGGTAGCCTGGGGCAGGTATTGCAGTCAAGAGCAACAAGCCATGTTGATTTGGGTGGTGTGGATGGATATTTGCTGATCCCACAGAGAGGAGGTCAGCCATGAGCAGCATCAGGAGGGTCTCTGATGTTGTTTTGTGGCTTATTACCAGAGTAAAAACCAAATTAAATGGTGCCATATAGTTGGTAACAACATAATACTCTAGAAAATGTGTTAGAAAGCACTTCCTCAGCCATGACAGGGGTTAAGACAGAGTGAATTCAGCATGAGCTCTAAGCATGTACATGATTTCTATGTCCTTCCCTGAGATTGAGGAATGTTTGCAGTTGCAGGAGTCCAGGTGAGTCAAACTGGGGATGCTTCCAGGAATTTCTTTCTGAAGTCAGGACTTCAACCCTTATTGCTTTGGGGGGGAAACCCACCATCACTTCCACTGGAGGCAGAGTGTTCACAGCATCCTAAAACATGCCAGTTGAATCATCTGAAATGCATGTTCACAGGTTCTCACACCTGCACTGATGTATCTTTCCTGAATAATGGTGCTGACCTGAATAAGGCATTTTACTAAGGCAAAACCAAAACTGGTTTATCAGGTTGGTCAGTGGCTGCTGGCACCTGCAGCAGGTCCAAGCACTGGCTCACGCCTGCTTTGCTGCAGTTCGATATCAATGCACCTTCATCCTGAGAGGAGGCTTTCCCTACCCGTGCCACCGGATCACCTCTGCTCATTCCCATGACTCAATTATCTCCCACATTCAGAGGGAAATATTTCCCCAAATCATTCAAAGGATGAGGAGCTTGTTCAAGTTTGTGAAGTACTTTGTCATTCTGGTAGGAAAATCTCTGCAGAAGAGTTGATGCACAATACAAATGGTTTTTAGAGTTGTACTACCTAAACTCATGACTTTTGATTTTTTTCCTGTGTTTATTTCTGTATTTATTGCACATATTCATCAAGCTATATTTAGAAAGTCTGATGTAATCACATTCATGATTGTGAGATGTGATATTTTCCTGGTGCTTCATTTTATTATTCTTTGCAGAAAGAAATGCGAGCTCAGTCCTGGCTTTAGAACAAGTTTTGCTTTTGTTTTCAGTCAAACTAACATTTTCCTCCATTTAATGTTCTCTTTTCCCAGCCTCAAGAAGAAATCAATAAAAGTTAGTTGTCAAGGCTTCTTTCCACCCATAAGGAATTTCAGGAAGCTCTCCTACGAGACCTCGGGGTGGTGCTGGTTCTGGTATTTTTCTTTCAGGAATCAAAATCTTTTCCAGCCTGACTAGATAAAGGATCATCTGAGTGCAGCTTTGGTTGTTCATGGAAACTTACTGCTAGTGGTAGAAAGAGACCACTTGAACTCAGCTCCAGGCCTAGGACCTGGAGAACTGCAATCATGTGGAATAGCTGTGATGCTTCTATTCATGTGGTTAGGAGTCATTGAGTAAATTTTATCCCTGATTTACAGCTTGGCCAAGGAAGACTGTGGAGAAACTACATGAAAATTGGGAACTCTGGTGAATGCTTGGAAAATAATTAGAGCATATGCTGGGACCTTGCAGTTCTCTGGCTTTTGGATTTGTGATTCATGTGAAGACTTGTCCAATACTCGGTGAGCACCTTGAGCTTTGAGATTTTTGCCAGAAAAATCCCAACAAAGGAATTACTTTCTCTTCAGTGCATGACAGCTCTCTGACAGATAATGTTCTGTCCATTCTTCTTGTCTATCTCAGAACAACCCCAAGCTGGTGATTCAGCAGTGTGTAAGATGGGAAGTTTCTTTAGACAGCCAGAGTTCTTTGCAGGTTCCAGTGAATATCCAGATGGTTGCCAAGGGCACAGTTTGCTGTTGGTACTTCTCCAGTCACTTCAGTGCTGGGTTTTGATTGATTACTGCTTGCAGTCCAGAAAAAGGAGAGATTGCAATTACCACACAGAGTTCATTAACTTAAAAGCACAAGCTGATGAATCAGTGCTACACACAATAACTTTTTCCTAATGATCCAAGTATCTTAAAAGCTCAAATTCCCTTTCATCATAGAACTTCCCTACCAACACTTTCCCAAGCCGATGGTTGAACTCCCTCCATGGAAAGCAGTACAGCTGACATGATCAGTCCTGGGGAATTCACTGCCACAATTAATCAGCCATGGATCTGTCATTCCCGAGGTTCAAGAAGGAATTTATTAATTAATTTGTTCTTTGCTTTGCCTGAGATTATCCTAGGTGATTTTGGCCATCTTTCCAGCCTCCAGTTTTCCAAACTGACAAAAATCTTGGATAGGGATGGGTGTTATCTCTTGTTACTGCTGAGACATCAGCTCCTGTTTCACTCCAACATTCAGATGGTTTTGATGCCAGAACTATTTCTTGCTATGCAGTAGAGAGCATATTTAGTCTTGTTGATTCTCTTTATATTATAAAGGCCATAATATCTCCAAGGATGGAGCTTCCACAGCCTCTCATGGCAAGTTGTTCCAGAGTTTGATCATCCTTAAAGTAAAAAAGCATTTACTTATGTATAAATGTACATCAGATACCAGCTCACACCTTCTCTCCATGTCCAGTCACGGAGGACAAGATGGAGACAAATAAGCAGCACTTCCTTCTTCCTTCTTCCTTCTTCCTTCTCCCTTCTCCCTCCTCCCTTCTCCCTGTGCCTGGCCCAGGCACCAGGCATCTGCTCTCTTATTTTGCTTATTTTCCTGACATTGCCACTAACCCTAGAGACACGATGTCAGCAGACATTTCACCAGACGTCTTGAGGCAAAAAAACAAGCAGAGGAGTACTGAACTTCTCAAGTCTTTGAAATTAAGAAATATAGAGGCAGTTTAAAAACACCAACAACCCAAAGACAAGATCTATGGGCTTGCAGGTTTGCCACAGCACTGTGACCATTTAAACAGCTTTATTTATTACCAGCATCTTGGAAGGAAAGACAAATGTGTAAGCCAGAGGATGATTAAAGAGTGAGCTGGGGAAGTTTAGACTCCTTCAGAATACATTTGAGTAATGAACAGCATTTATCATGTCTGTTTAAAGGCAAGCTAATAAGGACAAAGGGTAAATCTTCACCAACAATTAACTATGGGTTCTGAGTTGTATTTGTGCCTGTGTCACCCAGCTCTCTAACATAAGCTCTCTATACTGTCTTGCCAGAACAAGTACTTTCCAAGACCATGATTTCTGCTCCGGCAGGAGGCAGATCTACGCTCAGCTCTTGTCCACAGCTGCAGACTGTCAATACGCACAGTGCTGGTAAACACAGATAGTTCTTCCCAAGAAAAACACTCCAAGCTAAATTCACTCCTCTGATACCTTCTTATCTTCTGCCAGCATCAGTTCTCTCCCAAATTCCAACCTCAACTGCCCCTCTGCCTACCTGGGATTTAGCTGTTTGTACATCCCTGTGGTGCATTCAACCCTTCTTTCTCTCCAAGTCCAGACTGGGTTTGCATATCCAGACTGGTTCCTTCTTTTCAGAAAGCACTGGGTGCTTTCACTGTGCTGTCTGAGGAGCCAGAGCTGGGACAGTGTGTGAAGGAACACTGCATGTCTCTTGCTTCTGGTCACAGATGTCCCAGCAGCCCCACTGCCTCCTTGTTTGCAAAGAGTTCTCAGAATTGGGCATGGCTTGGTTGGAGAACACAGGGAGAGAGTCTCCAATGTAGCTCTCCTGAAAGGCAAGGGACACAAACTAGAGATGTGATGATGCACAAGATATGTCCTTGCTGTGCAGGATCAATACTGAACCTCAGTCCACTTCAGTTTCCTCACTAAATTCTTCCTTGAGAGGAAACAGTTCATAATGCTGTGTCATTTTGCACAGAGAGATCAGTGTCATTGTGCACAATTTGCTCTGTGTTGTTGAGGTCTGTAGCAATAACACACACTCGCACATAATTATTTTTGTCATGAGATCTCAAAGGTAACTGAGATTAGTTACCAGTGCTGGATATGTTCAGCCATTAAGAGCAATATCTTTACCTACATCTGAGTGGGTTTTGACAAGTGCTCTCACTCACCACAGAAGTTAGGAGTCATCAAGACCAGGAATAAATTATGTCGATGTGCAAACTCCTCTGCAGAGAAGTTGCAGCTCACTGTGTAACATGCAAACAGTAAAATGGTTTCTATAACCTGCTGCCTACCTGGCAGAGATGAAGCCATGATGCCACCTGTACACAGTACCAGCCACTGTCAGCTCTAGGGGAACATCACTCATGTCTCTACATTGCTCCACAACCTCTTTTATGCCTCAGTGTTGGTGAAGCTCTTGAACAAAATCCTTCAGTTGACATTTTAGAATCAGTGTGTAATTACTGAGCTGTGTCAGCTGTCGCCAGACAGCGGAGCTGCTGCAGAATAGCCTGGAGGTGGTGTTCGTTAGAGAGGGTCAGAGCCACAGAATTTGCAATAGGACTCCTCCAGAGTTCAAGTCAAGGGCTTCCTTGGTTCTCAATATGGATTAGTTCAGAAGTGTGTGAATTCAGTTTCCTTTTGAGGCTCTGCGAACAATGCACCATACAATCTCCTCGGCAGGATTTGCTGTATGTGCTTAGGCAGGAGCAAATGTTTCCCTGTCTGAATTTCTGAATTTGTTTTCACTGTTCAAACTTTGATCTACTTCTCCGACTCTGGCCATCTGTTTTCCTTTCTCTCCCTCTTTTCCTTTGATTTGCACTATTACCTACTGAATTTACAGCCTGTTTATGTTGGTCATCAGCCTCAGAACCTGTCCAGGGCTCCCATCCTCTAAGCACTTGGATGAATCACTCTTCTTTGCAAGATGATATCTGTTGTCAGTGTTCCAAAATAACAACTAAACTGTAAAGTTTTACTCACCCTGTTGATTTTTGTGGCCATTTTGCAGTGACTGCAACCCAGACAAATTACAGAATTTACATATTTTTTTATTTATTTGACTTCATTCCTGACCTTGGGATGGATATTTTCTGCTGTTTCTTTCAGAAGTTTAAGTGGGAATCTGGTATAAAATTAGAAACTGGATTCCATATACGTCATTTCCCTGACCACACTAGTATTTTTCATTTAAGGGTCTGACCAGAAAGGTCTCTGTTTGCCTCTGTAATTGGCTGTGCCTCACAGGACCCTGAGGAACTGTGTTCTGACTCCTGACAGGAGACCATGGAGTACATGACCTTGGTGCCTTGCTTTTTTGGTCAGCATTTTAATTCCAGTGCTGGGTCAGGCATCTGAGGATCAAAAACCTGAGGGTTTTGTCTTCAGAACATCTATGTGATACAGAAGTAATGATGCTGCACTGATGGAGGGAGTAGAAGGCCTGCTTGATCGACACTGTATTGTCAAACGTCTCATTCCTACGGTTCGTTTGTCACATGTGGCTTCTATAAGAATCCATGAGTGTGTCACCAGCTCTGAGATTAGCAAAACTGCTGGACAGCAGAGAGTTTTAGAAGTGCTCCAAAGTCAAGAGGATATTGCAACGTACAACCTTTGCAACCTTAAAGCTGCATTCACTTAATTTCTTAACCAAAAAGATAACAAAGGAAGGAGAAAAAAAAATCTATAATCACATCTTTCTGTGGCATTTGTGGCCCATTCCAGCCTGGTTTGACAGGGGGAAAAGGCATTGGCTGGAATTCACTCCAGAGTTTGGAGAACAAACAAACTCAGAGAACATGAAATAGGAAACATGGACTCATTTTTAACCACAAAGTGATTAAACCCTGGAACAGACACTCCAACAAAGAACCAGTCTTTTATTCTTGGTGCCATATTCTCACTAGGTTTCTTTCCAGACCATGAGTTGAACTTGATAACATATGGTCTTTCCTCAAATATGATTTGTTGAGCTCAGCTGGATTTACAGAATATCCCTTAAAGGTTAGGATTTTATCATTATGAGAGCAGAATATTCTGAGTTCCCAGTATTTCACATTACTTAATTCAATATTAGCACTTTCTTGTTTCTTGCAGATGGACAACCACATTTGCAGAAGCCTGGGCATAGCTGGAGATGAAACCAAGTACCTGGAGCAGACTGGAGGCCCTTTGAGTGTTTGGGGAGCTGCAAGACAGGACAGCAGTTCTCACAGGGTTCTGTCTCCTGTAGAGACTGGTGGGGTCAATTGGGACCACCTCACTTACAGTTCTCTTCCCTCGATGTAGGTAGGAGAAACCATGTGTCTGGAGAAGAATAAACATCCAAATTTCTGATAAACTTCTGCGTATCCCTGGCACCGTCAGCTCTTGCCAAAGCGTGAAAGCAGCTGGTCAGCTCTTCACTGTTTTATTTCCAGTTTCTGCTGAGGGTGTCTCAGAACGTTTCCCTGCCAATCTCATTTTCATCCCAACTATCATGAGTTCCACAGCTGATTGAACTGCAGTTAGAGTTGATGTAAGACTATGTTTACCTAGGGACTGTATTAAACAGCAGTGACATTTCTGCATAGGGTCCTGACTTAGAGGACTAAATTAGTCTCAGGTCTGGTTGCAACCACCTGGCTGGGTCAGAGAGAAGGCTCGTGTGCCTGAGTTCATCATCCTCGGTAGAACTCACATTGTGCCTGTGTGCTGCTGCTGTACCAAACCATCTCTGGGGGTAATCTCTGTCTCTGCTCACTCTCTCTTCTCCCTGAGCTCCATGAAGCTGAAATGCAACTTGAGTTTCTGAAAGAATAACAAATTTTCAAGGGAAGTTCAGATCTTACAAGAAAATTAACTTATAGGTAGGGTTAGGGTTAACACATACATGTGACATACTAAGCTCTGTGATGTGTGTAGTATGTATACAAGCACTTATACTGCTTTCTCATGCTTACATTGGCTGTTGGGAATTAGACCAGGGATTTAGGAAGGGTGTAAAGGCTGGAAACACTCCTCTGGAGAGAGCCTGTCAGGAAATAACCATTCTTGGAGTGTTTCCTTGTACAGTACTGAGGCATTCCCAGCACTCACATGCATCTCTCACCATTGTCTGCTCATTCTCTTGTTTATTTCCACAAAAATGTCTTTCTTGCTCCTTCGCTCCCTGTTCCTGCCTCATGGCCTTGCAGTGACCGCGAGCTGCCTTGACAGAAATCTCTGGCTGGAATGATGTGCTTTGCCAAGGTTGTCTTTATTTAGACAAGGTTTCTGCTTTCTGAATTCTCTTATGGGAATGGAGGGATCATAAAGCAACTGCTGCACCCCACAAGTGGTGTTCAGGGGAAAGGATCTTTGATATTCCTACCTTGTTTAGCACCTTCTCTCAGCTTTTCACAGGGAAAGCAGGAATTTCTGAATAATTTAGCAGTGTAGTAGACAATAAGGATTTTTCTGCTTTGAATATAAGCATGTCTACCACTGGGGACAGCCCCTGCTACCAAGATAGTCAGGGCAGTGGCTATCTCAGAAATCCCAAGTCACTCCTTCCCAGAGCAGTTGCAAAGAAACTGTGGGTTGGGTTTTTCCTCCCTTCACCGTGCACCAGAACATAGCAGACTGCAACACAGATAGTGCGGCATTGAGCAGGGTGTTGTGTTAGTGTTCAAGGAGAGCCTCACCCAGGTCAGCCCTCCTCAGGCACTGTACCTGCAGATAGCATTTATCCAGAAGAGATGGCACTCAGGCACAGGAAAGATCACGAACTGGAGGTTAGGGAGCAACAGAATGCAGATTTTCCCAGGCCAGTGACAAAGCCTGGAACAGAGTTCTGGTTCCTGTTAAACCAACAACCTTTCCTAAATTTATATTGAGTGGGCATAATATATTGACCTGGGTTTAATGTAAGCAAATTCTGTACATATTGGTAACATTTTCATGTTAGGTGTCAAGCCTAACACAAAGAGCTGAGATATGAACCAAAGTGTTTGTAACAGAACACTTATTTATTTTGACTGAAAACAGAACTCAGAATTGTGATCCTGCCCCTCAGTGTGGGCTGTGCCAGCTTGATGAGCCTGGGCGGGAGAAGAGTCTGAGCACAGGTATCGAGTTCATTTCCCCATGCAGAGGGATTTGGATGAATATTTCATCAGTTCAGAAAGGTCTTGACAAATAGGGATGTTTAAAAACACCGGTTATTGTAAAAGAGGTCAACATCTACTTAGAGTAGAGTTGATTTCACGGGCTTTCAACCAGATAAAATTAGGCACTGCACGTTATTTGGGTGCTGTGATAGTGCTCTGTGGTTCACCAAGTCTTCCTTTCAGGGAGGTGGGAAATGGCAGCCTCAGACATAACAGATGGATTTGGTCAGAAAAGGATAAGCCTAAAAATGTTGCCAATGATGCTGCCTATTTAAGATTTTTATGTGCTTAAGAGAGATATTTTGCAATAGACAAGTAATTCCTAACTCTGGAGCAGGATCTGAACAATGGGGTAGAACTGCTGCGTCACCACTCCCTGGTGAAATGTCTGCACCCTCGCACCTCACCTGAGGTGGAATTTGTAAATATCCCTGGCAGAATCAGCCTTCCTGCCGTGCTGATGTGATTTATGAGACACAGATTCCTCCCAGGCAATCCATAAACATGAGCGTGCACATCACTGAGGGACAAAGTTACAGTTGTACAGTCACAGTACATCACAGAGCTGGGACTCCCCTGAAATAGACAGTTTTCTCAGCTGCCTGCACAAGTCAAGGTGCAAGAACTGTTTTTACCATTAGCTTTGCTGTGACTTAGTGGTTGGACTGATTATGTGCATGATTTTGCTTTTAAATGCTCCTAAATTGAGGCTTGTGACATCCTGGGTGATTATTTACTGAGGGCTGAGTAGGCTTTGAGATATGACTCAGTGTCTCCTTATCTCTTATTCTGCTCTAGAACTGGCCCCACTCAGTGTGAACCTGTGGACTTCTTTGAAAACTTGAAATATTTGGATGTCTAAACAATTTAAACCCTTCACATTTCAACCCTCTAGCATAGACTTGGCTGGAAACTCTGCTGAAAGATGAAGTTTGCGTTCAGAATCCTGATTCATCTCTGCGGATGTGGCACTTGAGGGCAGGGTTTAGTGGTGAAGATGATGGTGATGCTGGGTTGATGGTTGGATTTCATGATCTTAAAGATCTTTTCCAGTGTAAACAATTCCATGATTTTGTGATTCTGTGTGAGATTGTCCATTGTCTGTTCTAATAACACTGACCTCAGTGTTTGTGCCCTGTTTCCAAACCCACTGTGATTACTGGACCTCAAAATTCCTCTTCTAAATCTAGAACTACATTTAGTGATAGCTATGCAAAAAAATTATTCCTGATAAATTTGTTGGCAGTTAAGTCCAGCAAATTCCATGCAGATGGACTCAGTACAAACAGCCTGCACAGCTGTGAGCCTGTAAGTGTGGAGGGGAGGAAAAAAGGAGCCCCTGTGCCCTGGCAGGATGGTTGGAGAACATTTCTTGCAAACGAGAAGCACTCTATCCCAGATGCTCCCTTATCTCTGCATTCCAGGTGCTTTCCTTCCTTCTGTTCTTCAGTGCTGACTGGATCATACTGGGCACATCCCTGTGAGAGGTGATACTGCTGGGGACAGGGACGAGCTGTTTGGGGGCCAGGAATGTGCAAGTTGGCTGAAGTACCAAATCCATCAGCTGCACACCCGAACCCAGCACTGACCTCGGCACTGCAAACTCAGGCTGCTTTAGCCGACTGAAAAGAATGCAGTGGTGAGCAGGAGCTCCCAGGGGCACCCTTTGGGTTTGGTGAGGGGCAGCTTTGTGAAAGGCCAAGGTGAGGGATGTGTTTGGAGATAGGAAGGAGCTGAAGCACGTTCAGCCTGAGATGGGGCTGGCCAGGGTGAGTTGCCTCCCAGGAGCACTGCAGCCATCCCAGCACATGCTGATAGAGCCTGGGGCTGACCTAGGCATTACGGGAGGGCTGGGGCAAGGCCAAGCCTGTCTAATGAGAGCTCAGAACTGACCAGCATCAGTAAGGAATGCTTTGCTTGATGCTAGAAATACCTGTGAAAAACTTCCCATCCATTGGTGTCAGACAGAAAAGATCCCAATCACAGCATGGTAAGGGACAGGTACAGAGGGCAGCACTGGTAATGCTGATTTGCTGCACAGAAAAGTCTCTTTAGAAAATCCAGGTCTCATAGAGAAACTTCCAGAGTAGATAAAACCTAAAAATACTGAAAATGGAAACCAATAATTGCTAACCACTTCGTTACTTGTTACCCTCCCTCCATACAAATACTCACTGCTTCCTCTATTCAGTTGGATCCTTGAGCAGAATTTCAGTTGCATATGTCAGGATTTTAAGCACAAAAAAATAATTTTAAATCTTTTCTTAAGTGTCTGAATGGACTGTTGTGTTTTACACATACACACACAGCAGTTTCTGCATTCACACTGCAAAGGAACCAGAAGGCAGACAGGGAAACTAGCTGGAATAACAAGAGCTGATATCCTTGCTGTCTGCTGGATGCTGGCCAAAAAGCCAAAGCCACCCACCACAGATTGTGAGGTATGAGAATTGTTGCTGCTGCAGCAGCAGCGCTGGAAAGGTTGAGCATGTCCAAGCTCCCCCCCTGCTCTGCCTCTGTCTGTGCACCGGGGTCACTCACTCCAATCCCAGCCAAAATACTGGCAGGCAGCAGATGCTTAATGCAGATCCTGCAGTCTAATGAGGGGAAAGTTCCACCTCTCTCAGCTACCTTCTAACTGGGATGAATCCTCGTTTGACCTGAAAATTCCTTTGGGCATGTATGAGTCTGGCTGTGGGCAAGACTAACTGACCCAGCCCAAGGAGCTGAGGCCCTGGAGAACTGAAAATCAAACAGCATCTGTGTTGATGTCTGAAGTGCTGGCAGTGGTGCTGGTTCTGCTGAGATCTATCTGACCTCAGTGAAACTGTGTGCTCTGGGCAGGACAGTGATGGCACTTGCCTTATTCCACTATTACTGGCTTCATGACTAATATACTTGTAATTATTTCCTGACCTGCTGGCATCAAGCCTAGAAGAGAGGACCACATCACTGCTTAGGTACTAGCCTTGCTGGTTATACGTAAAAGGGAACAGCTCCCACTGTTCTTGCTGATTTCTTTTCCTAGAAATGAATGCAAGATTCTCAGAGAAAACAAGCTGTATTGATAGTCTCAAGGACAGGAGCACAGCTGAGTTCATGGGGCCCAGGATTCTGGCCCTGGTTCCACTGCTGTTCAGGAATTCTTTTCAGTAACAACTGAATAAATCTCAGACTCATCCTGCTCTATTTCCTGCTACTTTGGCCCATTCTCCATTTTTTAAAGGGTCCAAATCACTCCTAAGTTTCTTTGTGTGTCTTATGTTATTTTACTTTGCTGCAGTTACAATTTCTTATTGCCACAGATTCCCTGAGCTCAGGGGTCTCTGGGAGCTGCTCCGACAGCTCCCACAGGCTCAGCGATGCCTGCTTGTCCTTGGGAAAATGCAGTCAGTGATTTGGCTGCTGAATTAAAACCCTCATGCACTGCTTTGCCTTTTTTTTACTGTTTCGGGTACAAAGTGGAAACTTTGGGTTTATTTTGGTATGTGCTTTTTAAACTTGACTGAAAAGCTGTAGCATTCTAGATTATCTATTAACTTAAAATGTGATTTTCTGAAGAAGAGGCAGAGGTATGAAGGAGGAAAACAAAAGAGCACTCTCAAGTTATCCCCTGTGTGCGAATGAGTCAACTCCAACTACTGCATAGCACAAGATCCTGTCTTTAAAAAGTTTCTGAAAGAAACTGATATTTGGACAAGGATTTTCAGTGCATCACCCAAACTTCTTACTACAAAAGAAAAAGTGAAGAAAAAACCTCTGCTGGAAGGATGAATTCTTGGTGGTGCAGTGGACTCAAGCTCTGCCCTAAACACTGTCCTCACTGATTAGCAGTTGCACATTAGTGGCCTGAATTTGAGACAGTTCCAGAACTAGAATTGCCTTTGCCATAAGCTCACCTCTCTAAGGCCGCTTTACAAATGCATCTCATTTCACAGAATCACAGAATCATTGGGGCTGGAAAAGACCTCCAAGATCAAGTCCAACCTATGACTAATCCCCACCTTGTCACAAGACCAGAGCACTGAGTACCATGTCCAGGCATTCCTCGGACACCTCCAGGGATGGGGACCTCACCATCTCCCTGGGCAGCCCTTTCCAGTACTGGACAGCCCTTTCTGTAAAAATATTCTTGCTGAAATTCACTTTACTTCCTAACTTTTGACTAGCACTATTGGGATCTAGTCCTCCTCCTCCATAAATGTGACCAATGTCATGGGGTTGGGTGTTCTGGCAAAGCTTCACTAACACCCCACGCCTTGAAGGAAATGAAGAGGGAGGAGAAGAGCAGGGCAGAGAGAGGTAAATTACCAGCAGAAAAGATGAGAACAATGGAGGCTTGCAAGTTTACTGAAAAACCTGAAAAGGTCTGGAAAAGGTAGGAGTGTGGGTGTGGATGCGTGCTGGCAATGTTGGGCAGGACAGCCTGTGAAGCTTCTGTGTGAGGGGGCAGCTGTGCCAGGGGTGAGGGGCTGCTCCCTCCCCTCACGGCTCAGCAGCACACCCAGTGCCTAGTCTGGAGATTGTGGTCTCAGTTTATCTGCACTCACTCCAAGAGCCAACACCTGGGCTGGCAGATAATGAATCCTTGTAAGGAGTGTGTTCCTCAGACGACAGATCATTCACAGGCTTCATTTTGTGCCTGCTTCATAGGGTAGAACATGCTCCCTCTATATTCTCCAGGGTACTGGCATCAATCTCCATCAAGCCAGCCCCAGAAGAATGAAAATGCAATCACACCAGTGCTGGAGAGAGTTACAGCCCAGGGCCTGGAAGCTTAGCAGTGGCAGTTTAATAGACCTTCCATAAATGAACGGCAAGACAAAAACAATGTGCTGTGGGAACCATAAATATGTGATTATGAAATAACAAACCAGGATTCCCAAAGTGCTAACAACCTCCTGGCATTCCATTTAATAACTATAAATCTGCCATAGCTTGAGTTAAGTGAATTCCCCTCAGCATATTAAACTCTTTGTTTACAGGGGAAGTAATTACTGTGACTTTTAGTGCAAATAGGAGATGCCCGGTCCAGGGCATGTAAAATTGAAAGTGGACATCTCACACTAAGCTGAAAGGCTCCCTCTGACTTTTGGGGAAAACTCCATGAGCTGTTCTCAGGCAGGAGGACCTGTCTGTACCCATCCCTGCACATACCTGTAGCCTTTCCCGACGTGGTGGGGACAGGAAGGGGTTAAAGTCTCCCGATAGTTGCTGATGTGGGCAGGGATGGATTGCAATGTGCAATATGCAATGTGTCAGATGCAAACCAATCGGGGAGCTTTCCGTGGGAGCAGCAAGGTCAGATCCCAGCAACAGGAGCTAAGGATTTCTGAGTTTAACCTCGGTTCTAACATTGTCTGAATTAACGAGTTTTGAGAAAGCAGAGAATTTCAGCATGGATAGATGGAGGATCAGAAAGCTCACTCGCCTTACAAGGAAGTTTAGCAGGTTAATAAGGGTGTATTTCCTAGTGCTCTGCACATGAAAGGTGCCAGGACATACACCTGATAGCATTTGCAAATGGCCACAGACAAACTGAGAAAGCTTTAAAATGTTGGTTGCAAATTCAGTGGGAGCAACAGGAATGGTTCAGATACAAGAAAGGAATTGGAATGGTGTAGAAAACCAGCTAAACACCATCTCTCAGGCCATGTGGCTGTCGAGGAGTGACAGCCTTGACTCACTTCCACCACAGACATCGAGAATTCCTAAGGGTGACAGGCAATTACCAGATGGACTCCCCAGGACACTGGGCAGCCACTGCCCAATATTGGAATCTGGATTGAAACTGAGCAGTAGGGAGTGACCTTACTTATGCCTCAGGGAGGAGTGAAAGATGAAAATAAGATTGACGTCAATCTAGTGGTCCTCGGAAATAGTCACTGAATAGATGTTTGGGTGAGAAGAAAACAAACTGGATAATGAAAGTAACTTTATACACAGCGGCACAGGATAGATATTGGAGTCACAGAGTCACATACAGAATGAGGAACTCCTCAGCTGGTTTATGAAATCTCTTCCTGGAATTCTTCTGAAACAAGAGCTTGCTCAGATCCTATCAGGTTCCTAAGTTGTGATCCTTGATGGAGATCAGAGGGTGGAGGAAACAGAAGAGTCCTGTCCTTTTCCCTTTCCCATGTACATCATACTCAGATTCCTATTCTCCATCATTGCAAGGTGATTACAGTGGTTTAAAGAGTGTGCACCTGCCTGGGACCATGCTGAGGGTCCTTCTGACCCAGGACTGTGCTGGGTCTCTGCAGCAGCAGTGGAGGGCCCAGCAGACTCTGTACCTCTCACAGGGGAGTTGTAATTATGGCAAAACACTAGAGGGAATCAGAGACCATTCTGGTTTATCTGGGACCTTCCTACCTGTATGCCTTAACAGGCATCATTCTTGCTTTATACCCAACTCCTAATTATGATTAACCTTAATATGCCCCTTTGCCATTCCAAATACTTCTTTGCTATGAGATCAGTTCAAATGTGGCTTTTCAAACCCTCACTTTCAAGGAACCCAACAGACATATTTAGGGTTTTAGCAGTGTGCCCCTTAAAAGCAGAGATTTCTATTACAACGAAGCCTCCAAATATGGGCACGTAGCCAGAATTTCCCATCTTCCCCAGGTCGTGGGTGGCTCAGCCCTCCCATGAGACCCCTACCACCTGACCTATTGGACTCCTGACCTGTAGGTTTTCCTTATCTGTATCCTCACTGGACAACGCTTCATGTAAGCCCACCCATCTAACCTGATAAAAGGCCACTGCTTCTTGTTTGCCAGGCTCTTTTACTTCTACCCCTTGAGGTAAGTGCAGGTCCCAGTGCTCACCTCAGGTGCTTTTTGTTTGTTATTTTCATGTTATTAAACCTTTTATTTTGGAAGAGAGCTATTGTTGCCCGTCTCTCCTTTTAAGCCCCTGCCTCAAGCTTGCTGAGGAGGAGACCATCTCTGAGGTAGTTACTCAAACCTTGCTGGGAGCCTATCTTCCCAGGCAAACCTGGCAGGGCATGTAAGTAACATAGGGGTGTTTTTATTGAACACAATCTTCAAGAATGTATCTCACCTTACTTCCTCACCATGGGGCTGTGAGCTGGATGAATGAGGAATGCCATGGAATGCCATCCAGTTCCAGCAGCGGCAGAAGCTATTGGACAAGTAAAAGAATAAACAAACATATAAAGCAGCACTGAACAAAGCCGAGCTTGGGGAAGGGTTGTGGACAGAGGCAGAAGGGATGGCCCACTCAGAAGGACAGATTCACAGAGGGAATTCTGTCTTTCATGCCAGTGACCTTACATAGAGGAACAAGAGTTTTCTTTCTCCTTGAAAAACAGCTTTTCCAATATAGCAGCCCACTAACCATCTCAAGGAAAGGGAGAGATGACATAAAAGGTGATTCTTTCCTCAACATATTTTTACTTTATTTTCCATTATATAGTAGCCTGTGCAGCTGTTGGTACTTCATTTTTCTCTCAAAATTTATAATTTCTTCCAAAAGCAGTAAGGTCCCACCCTTAAAAGTGACTGGAAGCATTCCATGAAACTGATTGCATGCAAAACCTTCTTTCATAGCTGAGAATAAGATAGAGCTGGATAAGGAATTGTATTTCACTTTGCCAAATTAGTCAACACAACAAAGGCAGCAATCACTCAGTAAATACAAGGCAGGACCTGGCACCTTCTTGCAGATGGATGGGCAGATAAGGCAGCACAGAGGCAGCATGTCCCAGTTACCCAGCAGGCAGCTCATATGTGTTCGCACTGTTATTACTGAGGTCTGGAACAAGAGCAGATAATATGTTGAAAAGACCCTTCCTCTGCAGAGTAAAAGACGAATTGGAAATACAATCAGTTGGCCCACTCCATACCTCTGAGACACACTGGGGCTTTTCAATGGAACTTTAAATATTTGCTCTTGCACTGGTAAAAACAACAGATGCCTTTCAGGTTACTGTTTTTCTGAGTTCTTAAATCTTTTTTCCCAGATTATGAATAAGACTCCAACCTTCTCTGCAGCAGTGTAACACAGGCTGATCTCTCCTTCTTTGAATCAGGTCTCTGATCCTTCTGTGATTCCTCACACCTTGTTGAATTCCACCAAGTACTACAGATAGTTTGGATTCTACATTTACATCAGGGCCCAAAAGACTATGGATGCTCAAGGACATGCAGAAATCCCACTCTCAGACCCCCTCCCTGGCCTCTGTGGCCTTTCTGCATATTGGTTACACTGGGGTGTGAAACAGCCAATTCACATTGCCTTTCTGTTTGTCTCGTGGCTTATTGACCCAATGCTCTATGTGTTTGTGTTCCAGGTCAAACAGAATTATTTATAAATAAACCAGACCCATTCTTGTTTGTTCAAATCAGTTTTCTCATTGCATTGTTGTTCTATGACAATTGAGTTCCAGGGCTGGAGGATCTTACAAGCCCTGTTGGAGCCAGCACGGGATGATGCATGTCTGTGGCTGGGGACAAAGGCATCTGCCACGTGTGAGCACAGGGACAGCAGCTGGGCTGCTGGCACTGGGAGAGCTCTTCAGGACTCACTGGTCTTATAAAAACCACCAAGGCATTGAGGCTTTCCTGTCCTGTTGCAGTGCTGTAGGAAGATCAGAAAGGAAAAGGAAGGACCAACTGCTGCTAAAAGAAAGAGGCAGAGAAGCCTCTCCTGCTGGTCTACCTCTCTGTTCTTTGGCTGTCAAGAATTGTATAGCCTTTGCCTTTCCCTTGTCCTGTGGTAAATTCATGGATATCAAGGGGGAAATAATTTCTTGGCTATACTGTGGTCTTTGGGACATCCACATTTTGCATTTCTTCTGAACTTGTTTTTTCTGGGCTGAAAAGGCCAAAAACATTTTGGCTGGGTTGTTGATGTTGTTGTTGTTGTTTTCAGGTGAAAAACAGCTAAGTTCAGGTCCTGTTCAGCAGGCAGTGTAGATTTAAGGTGTTCAAAGATCCGTTGTAAGGCAGGACCTGAGCAGTGGCAGTGGATTTGAAACACACTGCTCATGCTGTGTTTCCCCTTTATTTTGGTAACACCAAACAGGGTTTTGTCTAATAGCACAGAAATTATGAGCTGATATGAGTTGTTGTGAGCAGCCCTAAATAATTGGTTGAAACTCTTGGCTTGCCAGAAAATAGGATAAACAAGGTTGGCAGACACCTCACAGAGATTGTGATGCAAGGGAATTCCATTTTCCTTTCAGGCTGTGTTCTCTCTAACGCAGATGTTTTGCCCAGCTTTTTGCTGCAGATTTACAAACATGGTGATCGTCCCCCAGCAGACAGGAGAGAAATCCTCCTCCCTTTTCTAAATCCAGGGAGATGGCTCACATTTTAACACAGCCAAAAGCCTCTTCTCTTTGCAGAACTGATGGGCTCTGCAGAGAGTGTTCTTAAGGGATCACAGAATGTACCACCCCGAAAGAAATGCTGTGTGTGTTGACATGCTGGGCCAGTTCTGTAATACACCTGGGCTGTGCTGCTGCAAGAACACCATCCAACAGTGGTTTATATTCTCGGCGGCTGTTGCCTGTTTGGTGCCAACAAGCCCAGGAAGTTGGTGCTTTGGGCTCACTCTGGGTTAGAACAGGACGTTACGCCTGATTGCTTTTGCAGGGTTACAACTGTGTCTAAATGGAATAAAAAATCATGAAACAAAATTCATCAAAACAAGCAAAGTGAAGCTCTGCAGGAACTAACTGAGGCATGGCTTAACCCCCTGCCTCTTCCTGCCAGCTGTGGCTGATGCGGTCCCAGGCTCAGGAGGATAGGAGACCAGGAATGAAATGTGATGCTTGGCTTCCAGCTGCAGAGGCACATGCAACCATCCCTCAGGCCTCCCTTAGGCAGGAAGGAGCCAGCAGCTCTCTGCATCTGCAGGGAGAGGGACAGCAAAGAGGCTGGGGGATCACAGCGGGGGCAATTAGTGACCCTGGTAATGAGCTCGGCTTTCTGGGCAGGGTGGATGCTGGGCTAGCCCTGGGGATCTCTCAGGATTGCAAAACCTGACAGCACAGAAATGGCATTTCTAGTCTCTGTTTCAAAATAGGGCTGGATATCAGAGGGATGGATTCCTTGGGGGCAAGATTGGACAACAAAATACAAATACGCACAGGAACTGCAGACCTCTTGTGCTTAACAGGGAGCTATGTAGCAACAAGAAAATGTTCTCCCTTATTTTTCTGTTAGTAAAGCTCCCAGTTTCTTGATGTTTCAGAAAAATGAGACATCTGCCGATGATTTACAACTGCAGAGACTTCCTGAGGAAACGTGCAACAGTTTATGAAAGTACCCAGAAAATGTAACATGAGAAATAATAATGAGTTCTACAAAGGAGGCTTTGGGCAATATGGTTCCAGATACAAATTTAAATTTTTAAAGTCAATAAATGTCAGTTATTGGTTGAGCAAGGTCCAGACCAACACTCAGCTTGGTAGTATGTCTGGTCTCTGATCAGTGCCCCAAAGTGTCAGAGAAGGGCTGCAACCACTGCAACATCTGTTCCCAGTATGGGACCAGACTGAGTGTGTGCACACCCTCGTGTGTGTGCACACCCCCATGTGTGCACCAGTGTATGCTGCTGGAGCTGTAATTGGAGAAGCAAAGACAAAGGAATAAACACCCCGTATCACTGCCCACGGCAGCAGCATTACAGGAATAACACCTCTGCCCAGAGTGCAGAGAGTTGGGAGTCTCTGGCCTCTTTATACCAAGATTTACTGCCCTGGAATGATGTCACTAACAGATTTTTACACTATAAGTCAAAACTTCTAGTTACTAATTGAAAGGCAGCAGGAGAGAAATCACTGAAAACCTGTTCCACCAGCAGGTTAGTTCTGTGCTGAAGGGGAACATGTGGGGAACACAAACCCACACAGCCTTGCTGGGTTCTCTGTAAATTATTCTCACCTCTGTGTTGCAGCTGTCCTGGTGACTTAAGACTCCTGCACTTGAGGGTTTCTTTATTTTGATTCACTGGAGGCACTTTGGAGACACTACACTACCCATATTTATGACTTCTTTCAGGTCATCTAAGTGAGGCATACCTTGACAAATACTTTTCATCTCTACTGTCTCCCTTGGGGATGTACTATTCTGGTTTTTTCTTTAATTTATTAACCAAGCACGCTTCCTCCTTATATCAGAGGGGCAGGGCAGAGCTTCAGAAAGTGCAAGAAGCAGTGAACACCAGCCAGGCCTGGGTTTGTCTCTCCAGGGATGAGCCCAAGCACACCCCTCATCCACCTTGGGATAATATCCCAGGATGCGATGCAGTCTACAGTGTGCGATGCAGTGGCAGCATCTCAGGACCTGCCTCCAAGTGAGTGTCCTAGGGTGTGTGTCATGCAGCAAAGGAACCACATACAGAGGAAACAGGAGAGATGGAAACTCTTCCTTTCAGAAGCTTGCCTGGCTCTACAGGCAACAGAAAGTGCTTGTCACCCCAGCCCATGCAGGAAGAGCTCCATGCTTACTGAAGGAAGGCAGTGAGCTCAGAGTCAGTAGATGGGGAGAACGTAGACAGAACTCAAGGTACAAGAGGAATGACTTTAAAGGGCATGGGAGGTTTTCCTGATGAAAGAATGAGCACCTCAGTATCCAAGTACCAGTAAAAATATGCCTATGAAGTAAATTATGCACTTTCACTTCTAGAACATTGCATCAGAGTTTTTGTGAGCTGTGCTGTAACAACATGAAAGAGGCATGTTGTTTTATTGAAGTTTCCAATGAGCAATTCCCTTCCCACAGGAGCTCTTACATTTGATCAACACAAATTAATCCTCTCAGTCACTCTCAGCTGAGCCCTGTCACACTTTTCCTCTCTGATATTCTTTAGAAGTGTTACAGGGCCTTTAAACAGCAGTGCTGAAAACTGGAACACACAGTGACCTCTGAGGTGTGCCGGGGAAGAGTTGTGCCTGCTGAGCTGGAACAAAGACCAGCAGCATTAGAAACTGCAGAGAAAGGAAAACATTCTGATGCTTGAGATCCTCACAGTATTCAAACACGCAGCAGTAACCAAACATCAACTCCACTTTGAAGCTTGGATGAGTCCTGGCCTGCTGAAGGCAGCCCAAAGTGCCCATGGGCTTTGATGAAACCATTGAACCTCCATCAGCCTCTGGCATCTCACTTTAGGTGGGTATCCCTGCTGAGCAATGGAAGTGGGCTTATCCCAGTCTTCTTCCAGATGCAGGCTGGGAAAATGGATCTCCCAGTGTTGTTGCCTTGGACCAGATTTCATATTGGAACTCAGAAGTCACAAACTTGTCTATCACCTCCCTGACTCCTGAGAAACTTTAAACTCTGCCCAAAAGGCAATTGTGTAAGACATGGGAAATGGTACAAATGTGTATTTCATTAGGAGTGAAGATTTGTGAGGTTCTCAGCACTGCAAGGATTGATCAAATGGACCAAGCACTTCACTCATCTCACTAAGGTGCATGAACAGGCTGTTCTGAAAATCAGCCTCCAAGCTGTCAGAGAAGGAAAACATGCTAGTGGTTCTCTGGAGGTGACAGGGATGAATTTGGGCAAGGAGAAGAATAACACTTCAGGTGACTGTAACTATTCCAGAAGTATTACCTAAGACATTGTTTAGCCCTGTATTTGAAGCAAGATTTGTTCTAAGACATGAACAAAGGCATTTGAAAGGCACCATGCAGGTCTGTCTCCCTCTTATGCCTCTGGGCTGATGCCACACCTGGGCAGGGTCCAGCCAGGGAATCCTGCCGCAAGCCAGGTCTTGGTCAAACTCTTCTTTTTCTGCTTTTTGAAAGGTGACAATCAATCCCCCTTTGCTGAGAGAAGGCTTGCAGGGTGACACGAGCACAGCAGGATCCTCCCGCTGATCTGTCCCAAATGCTTGATCAAAACTCACTGAAGGCAGCAGTAAGGAGGAAGATGATTCCTGCCCCAGGGTCACTTGAGCTTTGGGCTTTCTTGGAGTAAAAGCAGCATCAGTGTTGGCCACTAATGAGAGGTGCAAGGAAGAGTTAAGCAACCTGTGGCCCTAAATCAGAAAGGTGCAAGCTATGAGAGATGTGAGACATTCTTAATATTTGTAATTAAAATAGATGAAAGTGAAAACATTTTCTGCACCTTCCTGCAAGGGCAAATTTCAAAGCCTCTTAACCCACCCATGTGAACTCACATGTCTGTCTGATGAGAGAAGGCAATTAGCAGACCCAGATTGACACAAATAGCTAAAATATGTAAAATCTCAAGAAAACTGTATTGTTGTGTAGCACTAGGCAGTCTAAGAATAATAGAGTGGACAGAATAATGAGGGAAAACTATAGGAGGCAGCATTAGTGAGCCTGGTGTTCTACAGGCTCCTGCCTGGTTGCTGCCTGCAGGTGTGGGCTGGTGGGAGGGCTGGGCTGGCTGCTCCTCCAGCCCTAATGGGTTCACACCCTGGCCACAGCATCCAGGAGAGTAAACACCAGCCTCCCTCACCTGCCTGCATGTTGCTTTCCCCTAAATTACCGTGTCTTCCTTGCCAAGTGGCAATTAGGTGAGAGCAGAGACATGGTCCACCCTGCACAGGCACACTGAGGCTCAAAGTGCCTCTGGCTCACCCAGCTGCCTCTGCCTTGGTGGGGAGTGGGATATAGTGCTTCTTTCTGAGTCTCTGCCATTATTTGAAATGCTCCACAGAAACGACTCTTTTTCTCATGCAGGTTGCTGCAGCTGGAAAGAACTCCATTAGTTCAGCTTTTAGGGGATGTTGACAGGGGAGGTGTACCACAGACAGGTTCACAGCTGTTGACTCCTCCTCACAGCTGGGATGGTACAAAAGGAGAAGTGCAATCAGAGTAATTCGGTAAGCGACTGGCTAATGGATTATGCCTGCAACTGTCTTCAAGGAACAGAAGAAAAACTGTCGGACTCTGTGTTACTGGCCTCATTTTACTAAAGATTAATGGTGAAAAATGATTGATTCTGTCCCTGGCAAGTTCTGCAGGACTGTGATGATAACATTTAAGCTCTCTGTGGCTGTAGATTTGAGCTCTTAGAGATCACCTGGTGTTGAATATTTTTTCAGGCCACAAAACAAAGGACCGCCTGTTACTCTTGGGTCTAGAGGGAAATTTTTTAACGGAATGGCCCCTATCTCTCTGAAAAATGTTGTTTGCTGCAGTTCTGAGCAGTCACACAGGACATTGTGAGCCAAAGGATTTTATCAGAAAAAGTTTTTTCTCGGTGTCCAATGTTTTTGACAGCACTTTGTAAATAATCGTCTTGGTACTGATCCAGCAAAGCACTTAAGGGAATCCTTAACCTTAAGCACGGGAGTATTTCCTAGATTTCAGTGGGACTACTTATACACTTCAAGACGAAGATGTTTTGAAGTGTTTTGCTGGATTAGGTTTCTTCAGCATCTCCCCCTGCCCAAACTGGAGCTCCCTCTGCTTCCGATGAGGCCCAGCAAAGTGCCTGTTCTATGACGCACAGTTGAGTCCATCACCTTCAATTTTTTTTCCTCCTCATGCATTTAAATTGACTTTGAACTGAAAGACCGAACTGTTGACGACATACATAGCTGAGATCTCAGCCTATGGGGAAGGTCTTATAAATACCTGTATGAGATGTTAAATCCAGACTTTAATAACTATTTACAGATACAAATTACCTGAATACATGTTGCTGGGAGAACGGGAAAGTATAACTGAAATCCATATCAAATTCAAGTTGAGAAAAGGATATCTCTAGAATGCTGCATGATGACTTAGGCAACCAAGTATAATGATTAAAATACATAGAGCCTTTAAGCGGAGCATGTGCACTCGTGCACATTTACAGCCAGAAAATCCACTAACATTCCATCAATTTTAAATGAAACATCAGGACCAAATTAAAAAAAACCCTTGAAAGATGCCTGCTCAAGAAATAAATTAAAAACATCTTTACCACAGATCATCAGTCAGAACTGAAGTGTTGGCTCTGCAGGCTGAAGTACACAAACCATTTTTGTGTCTCGCTTTCTGCACCTCTGCAGTGATCAACATTCCAAAAAGCCCACAGCAGTGTTCAAACTGGGGGAAAATCTGGGGCCCTGTGGATGCTGCAGAGAGAGGAAAGGGCAAGGGAACACAAGAAAGCTCCAGAGCTAGGAAGTGAGGCCCAAACAGGTCCCATCCTGGACAGAAAATGTTGTTTGAACATCAAAAGTCTGAATTGTGCCAAGGTCTTTGCAGATTGTGGTGTTTCAGGGTGCACGCCCTGAGGATGTTTCCTTCTTGTGGGAACGATGGTGTCAAACAAAGCTCTGGTCAGAAGCCACATCTTGTTTGAGGCACAGAGGCCCTTGTTCCAGCAGCGATACCATGCTGCAGCCCCAGCCCTCAGCCCTTCTCAATGCAGTTCTTGAGGCTTATTGTGAGAATCCTCCCCTAGGTGTTTTCCAGCATCTGTATATTTCACTCCAGAGGGCTGTCAACTCTGAGGGGCTGGAACTGCAAAGACACTGGAACCCACATCCGCTTGGCAGCACATATCTTTCTGTGTCTCCCTTGGTTTTTACCGTCTCAGGTGTTAGCTGAGCTGCCTTCAGTGCTTTAGGGGCTGTGAGACTTGGCATTAGAGTCCATCTTGGTGTTTCACCCTCATGCGAGAGTTGATGAGGTTTCTTCACAAATTCCTCACTGGTGGCCAGGGAGAGCTGGGCACAGTCCTCAGCCTGCCCTGCCCTGCCCACAGCTGTCCTTTGCTGCAGCAGCCAGAGGCAGTGACCCCGTCCCTGCCGGCGCACCAACCCTCCTCCCCCTCCTCCAGCTGCTCTGATCACGCAGGCAGGATGGAGGACATTGCCAAATTTTGCTTGGCTGGGCTTTGATTTTTATTTTTATCTTCTACAGCTTGTAAAAAAGCTTTTAAAAGATGGGATATGTCTCTCTGTTTTCCCCATGGGCTCCACTTATTTATGACTTTTTTCCCTTTGTCTCCAAAGGGGCTCAAAGTAACGGATTTGCTTAAGCTCCCTCGAATGAAAATGATTCCATTCCCAGTTTGCCTGGGGATAGTACCTCCTAGAAGTTGCTTTCGGATTGTTATTGCAGGACCAGCAAGGGGAGCTCAAGCTTTGTTTATGGTAGGTCCTGCACTAATTTTTCTGCTAGCGAGATGTTTTTCATCCCAGTGCGTGACCCGCGCGGGGCTGCCCATGGGATGGTTCGTGCTTTGGCGGGCGGGGGCTGTGGCACGACGCGGGGCAGTGGGAGGTGGAAGGCCGGTCTTCAGGCAGGAAGCAAACGAAGGGGTGCGGGGGACGGCTAGGGCCCAGCCGGGGGTGGGGAGCTGCCGAGCGCCGACACGCCAACGTGAAAAGGAGCATTTTTCTGACCAAGTCCGCCCAGCTACGCCAGCTGTCAGCCGGGGGGAGAGCAGGGGAGCAACCGAGCCGGCCGGGGGCGGGGGGTCCGCACGGA
>VZRF01012833.1:1033450-1068408 GCA_013396875.1 Vireo altiloquus
CGGCTGGGGCGGCCCGTGTCGCTTCGGGGCCGAGCTGGTCCCGCCGGGCCCCGCGCCCCCCTGGCCAACCTTCTTCGCCGAGGAGGGGCAGCTCTACGGGCCGTGCCCCGAGCCGCCCACCGGGCCGGCCGACTGCCCTGCCGATGCCTGGTACCCACCGGGCCGGGCGCCTTTCGCCGCCCCCGCCGCCGGCATCAAGAGCGAGCTGGAGCCCTGGGTCGAGGGCTACGCCGGCGCTTACGGCGACCTTCGGTGAGTAACCGCGTCCCGCAACCCACCGGCATGCGCACCCTGCACTGTGCTTCCCGCCGGCGCCGGCATCCCGCATCCTGCATCCCACCTCCCGCCAGCACCGGCAGCCTGTGCCCGCATCCCTCATGCTACTTTCTGCACCCTGCATCCCGCCGGCACTCCGCCGCCTGCCGCAGCTGCCCCGCGCTCACCACGGGTCCAACCCCGCTATGTTCTGGCTGTTCCCGCCTTGGTGCACCTCTCCGCTGCCGAACCCTCCCTTTTGCGTGGATGCTGTCATTTGGGACTGACTAGGCGAGATCGTGCCATTCCGATATCCACCAGGAGTACGGCGGTGCACGCCCGGTGTCCCCGCCGTCCTGTGAGGTCGTTGTGTTTATTTCGTTTCCTCACGCATCTGTTATCCCGCTGCTCCCGGCCGCTGGGAGCGGGCGAGGTCGGGACGCTGTGCCCCGAAGCACGGATGGATATTGACATCGAGTTAAAATCCTCCCAGAAACTTGTACCGCCGAGAACTACCTACCGGGAATGCACTGTGCAGAGCAGGGCACCCCGAATGTAGTGGAAGAGAAACATCACCTGTGCTTCGGGGCTGTTTTAAGTACAGGTAGAAAATGCATTTTAAAGTAGAGCTAGAGTAGGTTTTGGGAATGCACCAGTGGAGAGGAGATTCGTTTGAGAAGTAGGATTCAATCAAATATAATTTTGATTAACCTCAAAGAAGGAGATGAGCCATCTCTGTAAAACAGCTGTACAGCATCTAAATCAGTGGGCACCTGCATGCTCACCTATCAGCACAGCAAAACGTGGCTGAGCTGATGGAAATGGGAGGGAGAAAGGGCTGCCCAAGGGACTTTCTGCTGGCTCAGCTGGGGTTTGCATTGTGGGAGCCCTGAATCCACACGCTCACCCCATGATGCTTGGGATGCTGGGAGCAAAGGCTGAAATGAACAATTAGATTTTACCTCTAAATTAGCACCGGGCAAGTGCACTGCCTCTGGGCTTGTTTGTGTTTTAAATGCTCACAGCTTCATTTGGGTACTGGGGCAATTTCCATCCACACAGTGATTTACTGGGGGATTGTACAGAGATGTCAAGGGCATGGCAAAAGAAAAAAGAATAAAAGTAATGACAGGTCAGAAAGAGTGCAGCTGTGAGCATCATCCAGCTGTGAGCTTTGTACGTGGCAGGAGCTATGCAGGCTCTGGGTGTGCCTCTGGAGTATGGATAAATCTCTGCTGGAATCAGTGCACAGGGGACAGGGAGGAATCAAGTTGGGAAAGTTCAGTGTTCGGATGCTGGTGATGGCGGTGCAGGTTTGCTCTCTGTGTCCGATCTGCCTGTGGAGCCTGTGTGGTGAGATCCTGCACTGCCAGGGAACTTTGAGCTGAGGAGAGCAGGTATGGGCTCCCACGGAGGTCTGCAGGCAGTCTTGGGGGTTGGACTAGGCAGCAGCAGGTACATT
This sequence comes from Vireo altiloquus, assembly GCA_013396875.1. Classification (NCBI taxonomy): domain Eukaryota; kingdom Metazoa; phylum Chordata; class Aves; order Passeriformes; family Vireonidae; genus Vireo; species Vireo altiloquus. The sequence goes on from VZRF01012833.1 coordinate 1,035,168, forward strand.
TTGCCCAGGTCTTGTCTTAGACATAAACGACATCTCCCTCATTCCTGTGGGAAGTGCTGTATACTCCTCTTCCTTGCAGTTCTGTTTGATGTGCTATGCCTGTTTCCCCTAGCAGACTTCTGTGGGATCAGCAGGGTTGGAGCTGGCACAACAACCTTTACAACACCAGTATCTTGTCCTTTGAACTCCAGGGCTTTTCCAGTGCTACCCTGCTGCTGCAAAGGTGTAATGGGCTGGCATCGTGTCCCTGTATTCAGATGTAATTTTCAAATACCATAAGGAAATCAGAACACTCGTCGTGGTCTGGCTCATGCTGTATGTGTTATTTGCTGCCAGGTTTACATTTCATCCTAGCAAAGTCTCCATTAGCTTTACAGCATGCTGCTGGCCCATTCCTGCAGCTTTGCATTTTCTCCAGGATCTATGGGTGCCAGCACAGGAACAGCGTCTGCTGCTGCTGGAGCTGGAACGGTGGCTCATGTACCAGCATCCCAGGCAGCAGTGACTGCAGGAAGAAAGGTTCGTGGGAGCTGAGAGGCTCAGTAGTAAAATTCCCTGATGGAAGGATGATTGGCTTTTGGACCTGCACTCCTCTGCTGTCTGGTGCCAGGTTTGATCTCCTGCCCTACTTGACCTCGCACATAGAGCTTTCCCCTCGTAGCCTCAGAGGATGCAGCCTCAGTGTTCTGTGAGGATGGTGAGGGACACCTCTGGGGCTTTACAAGCCTGGGGCACTGGGCACCTCAGTGCCCTGTGCCTGGGGATGCTGCAGAGGCACAGGGTAGAGGCACACAGCCCCCCCTGCTTTGGAGAATAAGGAGCATTTCAAGGTGTGCTGCTCCTACTTTCTTTCGCCTCTGAATGGTCCTGCTGTCTGTCAGCAGGATCATGGTTCTTCCCTCACAGATGAAGTTCTCCCAAACCCCAACTCTACCCTGCTGCAGTTGCGATCGGGTATGGGTAAGTATTTTTTGAGTTAAACACCCTTCATACGACGCTAAAGCATGAGCAGTTCTTAATATTTGGGGGGCGTCAGGGTTTAGAGGTGCTGGCACATTTCAGAAACACTGTGGGTATTAACATGATTTGCTTTAATTTAAAGCTTTTGGTACAGTGTCCCTGACTGCACCAGTCAGGCTTACATGCAATTAGCAAATTAATCCCAGGTTTTGTTATCCTGTGGACTTGGAGCTGTTTATCTTTGTGCTCTGTTTGTTGCATCATTACTACCAGCAGTCTTTGAGGTGACTAAATTACCTGTTTCAGGAGCAAGATGCAGCACTGTCAGAATAAATCCAAGGTTCTGCCATCAGAAGACAAATTCCAGCGGCAGGTGGGACTGGGTTGGTCTCTGGTTTAGAATGAAATGGAATTAGAGAAGGAGCTGTTATTGAAGCAATGGAATCAAAGGGGAGGAAAGGATTTAAGGGGCTTTTGACTCAGGAAAATCTGTTGTCCATGTAGCTTCAGATGGTTTTAAGTAGCATTTGCTATCACTGCTGTTAACTCGTGCTGATACTAGTTGGAATCCCATTGTTTGCTGGTTACATCTTCGTTTGGTTTCTTTCCCCAGTCTGGCTGTGGTCAGTTTGGGCCAGCGCCACGTGTTCATTCATCACGTGGCTCGATGGCTCTGTAATCGTTTCAGCTCTGTAAATGGGATAGGCTTACAGGTAACATTGCAGTAATTCCTGCCTATGGAGGGAGGAGATAAGACTGACAAAGAGATGAGGGGATGAAGGGCAACTGTTATGCCAAGAGATGGAATGAGGCAGGACGTCGTTTTCAGGGTTGTCCTCACTCCAGTCTGTGCCCAGCACAAGCTGCTCTGACATCCCAGTCCCAGGAGGGCTCTGGGGACCCCCAGTGCTGCACCAGCAGAACTCCAAAGCCCTTGGGAAGGGGCTGACCCTCCCGTCTGCTGTTATCAGTGTGACCTTTCTGCTCTGGCAATTGGCCATAGGATGTAAATATTTCTTTGAAGACAAGAGGACCATGGCAGAACCTTGTGTGGGCAGTGGGTCCTTTTGGCTCCTATGGACACATGGGTGGGGAACCTCTGGTGGCCAGGAGAGTTGGGGATATGCTAAAGCTTGTTGTCATTTCTTGATAAATGGAGAAAAGAGAAAAAAATTTCTTTCTCATCACCTCTCGCCCTTTCCTTGCTCAGAGACACAGGACAGCTGTGATAATCCATCTGGAGCTGGATTAGAGAACTCAGGGCTTGGTTGAATGTGAGCTGGCATGATACCAGGCTGTGGCAGGGTGCATGTCTGTCATGGCTAGAGCTGAGGTTGTGAAAAGAGTGATACGCTGAGGCCGGGTAATTGGAGTGGCAGAGGTGTTGGAGCTGTGCTTAGCAAGGAGAACCCCTCAGGACTGGGGGAGCAGCCAAGCAGGCACTGCTCGGTGTTGTGCTGGAGCACGGCACTGGCGGCTCCTTTTCCTTTCTCCTGAGCATATATCAAATCTCATAAAATTGTCTCTTCCTTTTCCCCTTCCTCCTGTATCTATCCCTCCCTCTCTTCCCTGCTCTCCTGTGCTCCAGCTCTCCCTTACCACTGGGAAGGGGAGATGGATCACTCGTCAGGGGTTGGGCTGTGGAGGGCAGACATGTAGGGTATCTGTGTGGGACCTACCCAGCTGCTCTGTACACAGCATCTCTGCCTCTTCACTGCTCAGAGGCAGACTTTGCCCCATCCTCCTCTGGGCTCTCCCATCCTCTTCTCCAAATGTCTTGAATTTTTGAGCTCTTACACCCTCTGGAAACTGGTTCCACAGTCTTGCCCTTGATATCGGCAGTGATTATTCCACCCTGGTTCCTCTCAAGTGTTGGTTGCAGTGGAAAGACAGGGTTTATGTGGCACTTGGGGTTGGAAGCAACGGCTGAGAAATCAGAAAATTTTGCCAAAGAAACAATCCACAAAAAGTTTTAAGAATGTCAGTGGGTCGGAGTCACACAAGTATTTTGTGTTCTCCTGAGGCTTCAGGGCTGGAAGCTGCACAGGATCTGCTCACAGCAGCTCTTCTCCTGCTTATGCAGCTTTTACATTCTTCCTGCTGTTTACAGATTCCCTGATATTTATCCATTGCATAGATGAGCTCTGCTTTGCACCACTCTTTGCAACCAGTCCATAAAAAACCATGGTTTTCCTCCTAGGAGAACTTCATTCCAGACTGAGAGCCAGTTAACAGTGGGAAGTGCTTTGGTGCTGCTTCTGAAGACAGAAGAGTGTGTCAAAATACTGTTTTGGAATGAGAGATAGAGGGTGTTTTGTAGTTCAGGGGACAGGAGTCACTCCCAAGTCAGAATTCCCACTGCAGAGATGGGGTTTTCTCCCTGGGACAAGATCCCTACCGTGGGCACAGGTACCAGCCCCTGGGGCAGGATCCCCACTGCGAGATGGGTGTCAGTCCCTGGGGCAGGATCCCCACCGTGGGGATGGGCATCAGTGGGTGCTGGAGTTGGGATTGTGTCCCTGTGGCACAGAGGCCACGATTCCTGGAAGTCACTGCCACTGGCCCCTTTTCTCAGAGCACAGGAAGTGTGGGACAGTCCGGGGAAGAATCAAAGCAGAAACACTGTAGCGAGGCAGCGAATGTGAGCGGCATCCAAGGGCAGACACCAGCTCCCCACGCCAGGACCCTCCAAGGCCGTGCTGGGCTCCAGCAGAGACAAGAGCCCGCTCTGTGTCTGTGCCAGGGGTCACCTCTGCCTCCCAATGGGAGCTAAAGGAGGATTGTGGATGGGCAGTGGGAGGAACAAGCACAGCGGAAACTGGAGCAGATCAGAAGTCAGAGTTTGTGCATGGCAAGGGGAGCGTGCTCCTGAGCTGGGAGGAAAGCTGGAAACAGCGCCATGTATTGCAGGGAAAACCCACAAAATTTCCTAAAATATTGAAAAATTTTTAGTCATATTTTGCAGTCATGTTTTGAAACAGTTGATGAATACAGTTTAATTACACAGCGTTAAGAACAACTTGTAGTAGAGAGCAGTAGTTCAGTTCTTTGTGATTTTCTGTCATTCCCATGAATTTCACTCTTGGCACAGACCTTCATTCATATTTTATAAATTCTTTGTTTGAAGGTGACTGTCCCAGTTTGCCAGTTCTCAATTGCCAGTTGCTGTCTAGACTTGGAGCACTCACTGGAAGCTGCTGGGTTGGTGTTTGCAGTGGATACTTTCTGCTAGTGATTGTGGGCTAAAATTACAAAAGAAAGAAATTGTATTTATTTTATCATCCTGTGGAACATTTCAAATTTATCAGATGAGTGTTTACTGAAAGAAAACTATCTGGTGGGAGGCTTTCTATGACTTCTAGTAAAAACTGTTTGTTTCTGAGAGCTGCCCTGGTAGATCCCGGAGATCTGTGCAGCTGTGGATGGCTCTGGAACATTGGAAATATATAGGAAAAGTGAAGACTCCCCCTTGCACAGCTGCTCAACCCCATTACTTTGTGCAAATTAATTTTCTTTTTGGAAGATTTTCTGCAAAAGGCACGTCTGGACCTCAGACGGTTGCAAAGCAAGGGCCACAATGCCATCATGGACAGCCTGGACCAGCTGGGGAGGGCAGCTTGGTGACACCATGTGCATGTAGTGATTTGGCACAGGGTGCAGAGGCACCTCCCTTTGGGGTCTTTATTGGGTAAGAGGTGAGCATTGACCAGAATGATCTGCTCTCTCTCTGGAGCCCAGATTCACACCATGTTTGTAGGAAAGCAGCAACAGCAGCGCTTCCTGTGGGGGTACTGGATCCTTTCCAGCTCTTTCTTTTCCTCCAGAGATCCAGCATACAGCATGCAGAGGAGGCAGATGTCCCATCTCCTGTTGTAGCAGAGTACCTATGCCTCATAAACAATTAAGAGGCAGATACGGTCACATCACCGACCAGTGCAGGCATGCCCAGTGGTGGCCTTGGCAGTGGCTGGTGGCCCTGGTATCGACTGTTGCTGCACACTGTGGGGACCAGAACCAACCCTGTTTGTTAACAGTAACAGTGGAATGAGGGAGCTCGTTGAAATGAAAAGGAACTGGCCCAGTTGTCATGGCAAAGACTTGTGACGGAGGTTTTCCATCCATATTCTCTCTTGCTGTTACCACTGCTGTCTGCCTTCCCTGATCTGCCTGTGCTACTCATCCATGTCCAACCACACTTAATGTCCCTGCCTGCTCCGGGTGAGGGGCAGAGGGAGGGAGGAGCCTTCCTGGGGAGACCTCCTTGTGGGGGGAGTCCTGCTCACCCTGGCCAGCTGCCTGCAATGGGCAGCGCTCGTGGGTACTGAGGGGTGTGCTTGTTTGTTCTGCTCTAAATCTAGCCATTGCAGCCCTGATTTTTCCTGCCAGTGTTTTTAAGTGAGATACAAAGTACCCTTTAACAATAATAAAAATACTCTCAGTAGTAGTACTTTACTGCTGAAGCACTCATGAGCAGTGATTCATTCAGCTTCCAGGTGACTAAGGAAGAAGAAATTGTCTATCTTCTGCCGGCAGGGACTGAGGTTTGACAGCAGCCCCTTGGTGCGTGTGAGTGGCCGCAGCCCTGGCAGCTCAGTGCTGGGGTCCCGGGGGCCCATGCTGGCTTTGTGCTGGGTGCTGGGGACCGTCCTGCAGCAGAGTGCTGGACTTTGTGCCCCATCCACTGCCCCGTTCACCTCCACTGGCCCCTGTGCCCCCGTCTAACCCCTGCGACAGTGTTTGCAGGAGAGGGGTTACGGGAGTGCAGCATCGCGCCTCGGGATCGCACAGGAGCCGCTGCTCTCCCCAGAGACCTCTGTGGGACGGGACGTGAGGGCAGGCTCGGTTTAGCTTGGGTCAGCTTGGCTCAGCTGCTCTCATGGTGCTGCTTGCTCCCTGGTTAGTGCAGTCTGAACAGAGGCCAGAAAGAGCAAGGTCACCCGCTGCGCTCTGGCTCGGAGCTCCTCAGCCCCTCCCCGGGGACGCATCTGCAAATAGTGAGAACAAAGTCAGGTGCTGACACATCCTCAGAAGTGGTGGGATTGTTTGTAGGGACACAGACCTCAGATTAAGTGATTTGCAGTAGTAGAAATAATCTTAAAAGTATAAGCCGGTTCCCCAGGTATTTATAGCTGCTGCCCTTTCCCAAGCCACCCGGCCCCAGGCAGCTCGGGTGTCCACAGAGGTGGATTACACTCATGCTTTCCACAGATGTCTGGTGGCCTCCCTGTGCCATCCAAAGGGGAAGGGAGCCCACGCTAATAAGTAAATAATGATTCCTGGGATGAGCCCATGTTTCTGCTGAGGGGGCTGGTCCATCTTGTTGCCTGACGTGTGAGGCTGCTGGGAGCTGGGTGGACCATGCTGAGCACCTCATGATAGGCAAGGCAGCTATCACTTCCCAAACAACTCTTGGGGCAAAAGAGATGGCTTAAGTCAGGATGGGAGAGTCAGTGCAGAACCACCAATACTGGGACACTGACAGTACTGGCCCAGGACACCCTGGGCGTGGGGATGGAGCATCCTGTGCAGTCTTAGCTGGGACAAGCAGCCAGGCACAGGCACGTTTACCATTTGGTGTGTCTTCCCTGAGATCTGGGTACTTCTGAAACATATTTGGGGTGTGCCTGGGCTGGCAGAGCCCTGCTTGGGCTGTGCAGAGTGGGAGAGCTGCCCAAGAGCTCCATGCAGAGTCCCAGCCAGGCACTGGGTGCTGGGTGGCCTGGATGTCCTGGGTGCTGGCTGCCTGATCCAGCTCTTCCTGGAGCCTGGGGAGTCTGGTCATAGACCCAGGCAATGGTTTGGATTGGAAGGGGTCTTTCATTCCACTGCCCTCTATGGGCAGGGACACCTCCCATTAGACCATGTTGCTCCAAGCCATGTCCTGCCTGGCTTTGTCACCTGAGGATGGGTGTTGCATTCTGGTGGGTGTCCCCTCCCTCTGTACCAATGTGCTCCAGCAGGGACTAGACATGGGCTGGCTGCAGCCAGTGGCTTTGGGAAGAACCTCAGGTCAAATCCTTCTGTGTTACAGCAGCATCTTCATCTTCCAGACCCCCATCCTGCTGAGTGCTTTTGGAATTGCTACCAGCAGGAGCAATCCCTGCAAATGCCAGAGGGGAGGCTGCAGATCTCCAGAATACGTTTTACAGAGGATGTGTTCAGTCCCTGGGATGAGGTGGGAAAACCCTGGAGATTGCTTCCTTCCCCTTGTGCTCTCTTTGCCTGGGGATGGACGGAGGGGACTTCTTGTCTCTCCCAAAACGATGTGACACTTCTTTCTCTGGTGTTTTTACCAGCCCTCAGCATTTTGGCTGCTGTTACATATTTTAGCTGTGTTTGCTGGTTAGAAATGGCAGAAAAAAATGCTTTGACCTTGCCTTGTGTGCTGAGAACAGAGTCCAGGCACAGTTTTTGTATCACAAATTTCCTCGTGAAGGCTCCTGCCTCCTTCCCCTCTCACCAATCATCAGAGCAGCATCCACACATCTCCCAGCCTGCTGTTGGGAGGGCAGGAATGGGATATTTCAGCAGCTTCACTTTCCTCTTGAAAGGGAAACAGAGGGAAGGAATTTTTGTGCTGATTGGGTTAATAGCTTTTGTCTAGGAAGCAATGAGGTGTGTTAACTGGAAAATCAAATCCCCCTGCAAAGAGAGCTCGGATGATTTACTGCTTCTCTTGAATCGAGTGTGTGCCTGTGCAGGTTTGTGGATGTTCATCAACCTCCTGTGAACACCACACTCAGATTATATACGTGTTCTCTTCTGTATGAGGAATATCCCCACCCCCCACCCTGGGGCCTGCAGCATTCCCTCTGCAGATGCATCCCTGAAGGGCAGGCACCGTGCCCCATGCTGCCTGCAGGAGGGAATGGGCTGGAGCTCTGTGAGCCTCTGCGGGCTGCACAGGGCTTGGTGTGGGATCGGCATTGCTGCTTCTCCCTGCTCAGACACCGAGAACCAGCCCCCCAGCTCGCCCCCATTCCCTCTCCTTCTGGCTGGCAGTGCCAGCTCTGTTAGCAGGGGAGGGCTGAGGGACACGTGTCTGGGGCTGTGGGTCCAGTGCAGATTGTGACCCCGCTGGGCTGGCTCTAGGCTTCGTCCCTGTGCATGTTCCTGTGCTCCAGAACGTGTGACATTGTCCTGAACTCAGCCTGTTGACAGGGATTTAGTTTTTCTGGCTCTCCGTAATTGGCTTTGTTTTCACGTGTCCCCTGTATTCAAAAAGTCTTTCCCCTGATTATAAGATCTTCCCCTTACAAAGAAATCTATTACTTCCCAGTCTGCTCCCCAGTCCCCTGGAGCATCTTTAAATGGTTAGAAAACAGCACAGGCACTTTTTCCATTTCTTGTTTACAGCGCAGCCTGTGCCAAGTGCCGGGTCCTTGATTCTGGGCCTTGTTGGGGGTGGTTTGAAGAGGGAGCAGAGCACAGTGCTGGAGAGCCTGCAGGACAGAACATCCTGCAGGAGCTGTGCAGAGCGTTGGACAGAGCTGAGCTGACGTTCTGGGGGGCAGCTGTTCTCTTCTTGTTCAGTTCACCCTCCCTTTTGCCATGTGGGTGCTTAAACACTTAGATTATGCCCTGAGTGGAAGCAGTTGTCATGTCCAGCAGAGAGAAGGTGGCAGCCTGGAGTTAGCAGGGTGGCTGGCCAGTCCCTCGGCACTCAACTGCAATTAATGGATGGGGCTCAGTGTGTCCTGCAGGATCCCCTGGGATCAGCGGGGACCTGTTAACTCCTGGCCATGATGTGCCCTCCTGCTATGCCCCTGCCCTCCTATCGTTTCAGAGTTGGGGTCAAGGCGGGTGCACAGCCACTGCGGCTGCGGCGTGTCCTAAGCTGACTATCTCACTGTTCACTCAAAGAGACTTGGGAGAGCACTCTCAAGGCTGGGAGGCCTAAAATTAGATGTGGCATCTGTGTTTTGGTTTGCAAGCAGGGTTGAAAGAAAATGATTCCTGGCTGCTTTCATTCCTCGCCTGCTTGGAAGAGCACAGCCAAGGAGTAGTGGGAAGGGCTTTGATCCCTGGTGTGCTACTGCTCTCTCTGGACATCGCTGCCCAGTAGGGTCAGTCAAAACTCCAGCATGGGTCTGTGATAATGGGAGGACCCCCTCCATGCCCACAGGTCCCTGGAGTCAGCTGGTTGCACGGCTGCAGGGCTCTGCTCTCTCTTTTCCCAGGAATGCTTTCAGCCCCCAAAATGACAGGTCTGGCTGTCCCTGCCATATGTCACTAAAAGAGCAAACTGGCATCAAAGCACTGTTTTCTAGTCCATCCCTGGCTGGGATGCCCTCAGTTGCAGGTGTGTGCCACTGGGGTTGGTACTGGTGCAGCTGCCCATCCATCCATCCATCCATCCATCCATCCATCCATCCATCCATCCATCCATCCATCCATCCATCCATCCATCCACCCATCCCCATCATCCAAGCCTTGCTGAGGGGCCGGTTCTGCCCTGCTCCTGCCCCAATCCCTGTCCAGCTGGCAGGTGTGGGCAGCTGTGAGCCGCAGGCATGCCAGGAAGGCCGGGCCAGGGAGCAGGAGGGATTGGTGGTTGTCAGCCAGTGGCTGTGGGTTACTGGGGAATTTGCTCCTATGTTGCTTATTCTGCTGAGACTGGGCCTAAGAGTGACAGGGAGACCTGGCACCAACTATGTGAAACCTTCCTTATAATTAGTGTGTTTGTGTCTGGGATGACTCACAGCACGATTCGCTTGGAGGACGCGGGAAGATGATACTGTTGCACAAGTCGTGAAGTCTCCTTTAGGAACTTAGTGCTTTGCCAGCAGAGCTGAAGGGAAATTCTGCAGATAGAGCTTGTATCCACTCCCAGACATAATAAGGCAAAGGATTTTTATGCCCCTGCAGCTGTGTCTCTGCAAAGGTTTGGTCTTGGTATAAACAGCCTAAAAATAACCCAATTCTGCTGGTGAGCTGTGGGACCAGTGCTGCAGTGCCACTGCAGTGATCCCTGGTGGCCCCCACTGCGAGAGGGGCTGGAGGGGGGCTGCTACCCGAGATGGGGGGTTCTGCTTCTTGCTCTGGTCCCTGTCTGTCCCCAGGGCTTCGTGCTGTGCCAGAGGGAGGGTGCTGGCTTGCGCCGTATGCCTCCCCAGTCGGGTGCCAAGTCCGTGGTATTTGTGGTCTCCTCATGTTTTCATGCCGGGTCCCGCCCTTGTTGCCGACTGTTTTCACCTTGTGCTTCCTCCAGTGGAGAAATAAAAATGCAGAATTTGCAGCACTGGTTTCCTTAGCAATAATTCCACTGTCAAAGGAAGTGGGGAAAATACTTTGTGTTTTAAATATCTGATTCTGGAAACGAATCCTGGCATCCCTCAGCAGCCCAGCTGGGAGCTGACCACTGACCTCTGGCCACCAGCACAACTTGATCCTTGTTGCCAAGTTAAATTCCAAATACATTTGGAGTTCTACGTGACACTGATTGGAATCGTTCTTCCTTGGGTTTCTCTTGGTAGCACCATACCAGATGCTGTGGTTAGCTGGGGGACCATGGTGGCCTTGGGGGCCACATGGCTGGTTCACCCAAGGTGCTGTGCCCCATGGCTGGACTGGTACAGTATTACAGTGTTACTGGTACACTGGTACAGTGTTCAGTGATCTCTGGACATCCACCTGGTATCCACCTTTTCTCACTGGCTGTGAGAAAAGCTACCAAGAACTCACATCCCCTGTTCCAGAGCATTTCATAATCATCACTGCACTTGGTTTTGGAAGTGAGAAAGGTAAAAGTTCTCCTGCAGGTGAAGATGTTTGTACGTGGCACTACTAGTCTGTACCCTGGATGCTTTCCTGGGAGCTGGAAGCCTGTACCCACATCTGGCATCATGGCAGTGTTTCTTGGAGCATGAAATATATGTGTTGAGCGTCTCATTATTTGTGATTTTCTTTACAGGCGCATTTTCTTTTTGTCAGCAGAGGAGATGGATTTGAAAATTGAAGATTATGGTGTGACTTAAACTAACTGCATAAATATCAGTCAGGACAGAGTGTTTCCTTGGGAAATAAGTAGGGTTCTCTGTGCAACAAGGATACCAAGGTCCTGTCCTTGGTGACTGCAGGTGACTCTGCAGTCACCAGGAGGATACGGTGTAGGGCTCTGACGACCTTGGGGGTGATCCTCAAGGCTGCAGCCTGCCTGCAGCCTTGCTGCTCCTTGTTTGCTTTTTGTCCCCTTTGTGCTTTGTAATCAGGTGAGTTCCCATCTGAAGCAACCTTGTGCTGTCTCTTTTTGTAGGTACCTGTTCTGGCTGGGGGAGTCAAGTGTTCCATCTTCTCTGAGCTGATTTATTTAAGCTGCTCCCTGAGCCCCTGGCTAGACATCAGGCTTTGAGGCAGAAGTTTTGGTGTCAGCTGTACCAAATGCAGGCAGCAGCCTCTGCCATGGCCACCGGTGAGGTGCAGAGGCTGCAGGGTGGCTTTGCATTCCAGGTGTAGCAAACCTGCCTTTCACCTTCTTCACCCATTTTCTGGTTCTTCCTTATGGATGATTGGAAGGTGAGGGCCCAGGATGGCCATTAAATGAGGGGACTCCCCAGGAGTCTTGGTTATGCTGTGCCTGTGCCGCCCGTCCCACTTACGGGTATGCAGTGCCTCAGCCAGTCAGGTGGCAGGTTAGGGCTGTCTCCTGGGTGCAGGGACAAACAGTGGCTGGGTCCATGCAGCTTCAGGCCTGGAGCAGCCTTCATGCACCGCAGAGGAGCACAGGAGAGAAAAGAGCCAGGTGCTGGGGGGAGGCTTCAGCTGTGGTGGGGACCTGCTGTGTGAAAAATAAACTGTCAAAATAAGTAAACAGAGTGTTTGGAAACAAAAAAACAGAGTTTAATTAGGAGATTTGAGAAGGGATTTGTGTAGGTGTGCCTGTGGAAGCTCTTTGTGCCCCTGGGGCCAGGAGACAGTGCCAGGGCTGGAGAGCCGAGCCTGCTCATGGGAGTGGCTGGTGGGAGAGCCTTTGCTTTCTCTGAGGTGTGCTCCTCCTGCTAGCCTGCACTGCTGGGATGCTTGGAAAACCCATTGTCATCTGCTAATATTTATTTAAATCCAATGACGATCCAGTTCCTGTGTGTGTTTACCAGGCCTGGGGCTCATGCTGCGCCCTGCTCTGCTCTCTCGCGCTGTCGTGCCTCTGCTGCCATTGCACACAAAAACAAGGCATGAGCAGATTGAAAACATACTCAAGGCTATTTAGAACAAAGGACATGAATTCAGTGTACAAGGCTGCATGTTTATAGATTAAATGGCTCTAAGCATTTTAACAGACAAATGCTTTAAAGTTTACATGCAGACCTTGTTATCTGGATGTTATCTGGATGAGCATGATGTGGTGGCTGTGAGTGCAGGCTTGGCTCAGCTCTGGCTGGAGCCAGTGGCAGCCAAATGACAGTGCAAGGGGACATGAGAATGTGCCCGAAGTGAGCAGTCATTCTCTTTGCTGAACATGGGTCTGGCCCCTTGGTGGGAGTCACAGAACTTCATCCAGGCAGAAGTCCCACATCTGCACTGAGGGGGAGCCAGTTAAATTTAATATTGCATCAGAGAATGTCATGCACAAGTGATCTGTTTTAAAGGCAGAGATTCCTCCTGATAACATCAGTGTGTCTCAGAAATGACAGTTCTTGAAATGACAGGATAGGGTTCTGTGTCACCGGGGTTCATGTGTGAATGAACAGTTCTGGGCTCAGCATCCTCCTGAGCACCTGAGTTTGTGAGTGAGTGCTGGTTCAGTTCAACGCCCTCTCCTAAGCATCACAGATGTGCAGGTTTTGGACACAGCATGGTGAAGGTGCAAACCCCCTTTCCTCAGAGAACATGGGACCAGAGTGCTCTGCTCTGGGATTCCCGTGCTGGATGAGCTGGGGGTGTGTGGCACTATATCCTGGTCTGGCTTAGGGGTAGGAAGCTGTGAGCAAGGGGGCAGTTGTTACCTGGCTCCTTTTGGGCAGCCTGTGCTGGCTGTTGCTGAGATGGAAACTTCCTTTGTGGATCAGGAGAAGTGGTTGGCTCCTCTCTTACCAGTGCTTGCTCTTGGCTTTCTGGGGGTGTTGTGAAATGTGGCTGTTTGGTGAAATTTAACTAATGACAAACAACTGCTTGCATTGCAAAATTATAGTTTCTACTCCCCAGGAATATTTGCATGCGACAGGAGCTCAGTAAACCCTCCATTTCCTTACAGAACCCTTCTGAAATGAGAGTAAAACTCATCCTAGAGCCACAGGAGAGATACCGAGGTTGTTTTTTCCTGCCCCCGAAAGCCACCAAGCTCCTTTGTGACAGCCATGACCTTGGCCTTCAGGGTGCCCGCCGGCTCTGGCATCGCCGCCGCCGTCACCGCGTCCCAGTTGTGTCTGCCCCGGCGTGCTATCGCCCTGCTTTGGGCTCTGTAGCGGGGCTGACACTGCCCATATATTGTACCAACTGCGAGTCCCCCACAGCGCGCGCAGAGCTTGTTTTGGTCTGACGTGAGCACTCCTTTGGCTCTGTGGGCCAGCACAGCCCCACGGAGTACAAACTTCCACCCAGAAAGAAGCTTTAGAGCTGCTGGTGGTGAGCTGGCTGCTGAGCCACCCCTCGTGTCCCTCCTGTGCCCTGAGCAGGGGCGAGGGGCTGTGGCACTGCTGTGCACCAGCACCCTGGGGCAGGTGGCACCTGGGGCTCTGCCCAGAGCACTGCCGGCCCCACGCCCCAGCAGCTTCTTCAGGCACCTCTTTGGCTCGTGTGCCAGTGTTATGTATTACCTGCACGTTTTGAGAACATCCTGTAAATGTCCCTTGGAAACTGGAAAATGGATCATTAAGGGAACCATTAGCATAGGTCATTCTGAGTTGCTAGAAAATTTTATATTATGTTTTTCTTGCAATTCTCTCTCTAAAACTAAAAAAGAAGAGGCAAATTAGCATTATTTTAAAGTCAAGGGCATTCCTGGGCAGATACTACAGCTCTGGGCAGTGGCTGCTGGCAGGGAACAACATCGGTGCTGCAGGGCCTGTGGTCGAGCTGCTCCCCACGTGCCTAAACAGCAGGTCCTGCCCCTCTGGGTGCTGGGGCTGTGCATCTCCCACCACGCCTTACACCAGGAGGAACCTGTCCCAGAGCCAGGAATCACCTTCTATGTCAGCCAGCATCCTCCATCTCCATCCATCAGTGGCAGTGGGGCCAAGGGTGGCTGAGCATGGAGGGGTGTGCAGGGAGCCCTGCCCAGCCCCATCCCTGGCAGGGGCATGTGTATGGGGTACTCTCAATACACACCTGCTGGAAGATGTTTCTGTACTTGCACAACTCTTCCTGTAAAGGAATAGCTCTTTAAAATCTCTTTCAGAAGCCACTCAATTGCGAACTTGCCTTGCAGTTTTAGATAATTAATCCTCAAAACCAGCCCAAGGTCCTCTGGGGGTCCTGTGTCTGTTGTCACGACACCTGCTGAGAGAGGCCCTGCTGCTCATGGCCCACACAGTGCTGAGGAGGGGGGAGACAGTGGAAGCCTTATGGAAACAGGGAAATGAGCACTGTCAGATTTCTGACCGCACAGACAGGAGAAAAGAGGTGTTGGATTGTTATCAGAAAGGCCTTTTGTGTGCGAATCTAAAATACGCTGGATAAATATGACATTTTTAGCCAAGCTTTTCTATGTGCTGCTGGTATTCCTCAGCAGTGTCTGCTCTCCAGCAGCCGCTCACACCTAGTGCCAGGGCTCTGTGGCACATGGCATGGGGGGTTGTGGGAGTGCCCTGAGATGGGGCGGTGGGATCACACCAGGAGGATGGGCAGGAAGCCACATAAGCCAAGAAAGGAACATGTTGGTTGCGTCAGGACTTGACTATGGCAGGCATGTAGCAGCCAACTGGATCTCCTCCATTTTACCAGTAATTCAAGAAAAGCCTTGGAAATGGAGATGGTTGAGGAAGGGTGATTGAGCTGCATCTACAGATGAGTCACTGATTGCTCCTGCTAAAGAGATGAGAAATCACTCAAAAGGTTTCTACCATAAGAACTGAGGATGAAATTGCTGCTCCAGTTACCTTAAACTGAAGTGGGGATCTGCACAACTCCCAGGTGAGGAACAGGCAAGGACAGTGGGGCTTTTCTGGGTATAAAGGTTTTTTCAAAGAAGTCCCATCTTTGTCACACTCACTGTTGAGGTAACTTATTTTCTCAGAGCTCACCTGCAAGCAACAAACAATGCCAGTAATGAAAGGGGATTTAATTTTTACCCAAAAGTTGCGGAGACCTGCAGGCTGTTAAAATCTAATTGCCTCTTCCAGTGGTTGCAGAAAAGTGAGTTTAGTAATTAACGTGCCATTGCTCCCCAAACTGCCTGGACATGTTGGCTCCTGATTTGGATAAGCCCTTCTCCTACCATGCCCTCTGGAAAAGCAGTTTCTCCATGGATCTGCTCAAACAGATCAGATCAGGTTGGGGAGGGGATGGTACCAGCTGAGAGGGGAGAATCTGGGTGTGCGGAAGGGTGAGGGGTACATGGTTGGAGAAGGGGAGTCAGGGTCTCGGGATGTCTTGGCATGGTGGTTAATGTGGTATCAGGTGATTGGCAGCATCACACTCTGCCTTGTTGAGTGCACAAGCTTCATTATTGAAGCCAAAATTCCATGAGCGCTGCAACAGCCTGTCTCAATCACTTTCTCTGCCTAGGCTGCGCTGTCACTGTGCCTGTACTTTGTCACACTTTGTCACACACTGCACGCAGTGGACAGTGTCAGGAGAGGCACCCAGCATGGTCTCTGCGTGGTCCGGGCCAGGTTTGACGCAGTTGATGCTCACCTGCTTGCTGCTCAGTGCTTGGCTGATCCATCACTGCAGTTCTGGTTTGCCATGACTGTGCTCCCCACAGCTTGTCCTGACCATGTTTGCTGACCCTTCCCTTGTTCTCTTTCCATTTTATGTTGCAGGTTGGAGACTGGCCGTGACCACGTCCTGCCCATTGACTATTATTTCCCACCTCAGAAGACCTGCCTGATCTGTGGAGATGAAGCGTCTGGGTGCCATTATGGGGCCCTCACATGTGGGAGCTGCAAAGTCTTCTTCAAACGGGCAGCTGAAGGTAATGGAGATAGAGAGGAGGGAAGGTCACTGCCCCTCTGTGGTGGTGTTCTAAGATGTCTTAAACCAGGAAAAGAGAAAAATCAAGGACAAATTGACTTCTCTGTCCTGCATTTGTCATTTCAGTTTACAGATTTCCCTCAAAAAGCAGCCAAACCAGTTTGCCAAAATACAGTTGTTTTCATTAGTATTGAGCAACCTTGTCTCATGGAAAGTGTCTCTGCTATGACAGGGGTGTGGAACAAGATGGTTTTTAAGGTCCCTTCCAACCCAAACCCTTCTCTGATTCCATGATTATCTTAGTGAGACCTGATGAGACCCTGAAGCAGTCAGTTCCTGCTTCTCTCTTGACTCTCCAGAGTGCTTTAAGCTCCCATGAACCCTCCTGTGATCTCAGATGCACAACTCCCAGTTCAGGGGAGGCTTTTCCTCTCCTGCACCTCTTCCAGAGAGTCACTGCTGTGACTACCCACAAAACAGCACAACCATCTGTCCATCAGGTGCCATGCTCTGAGCTTGGAGTCCATGATCCTTCTCCCCAGCCCTTGAGAAAGCAGCTTCTCCTTCATGTCCAGCTCTGTAGTGTCAGGCTCTCCAGAGATGTGAGCCCAAATGTTCAATCTCAACAGCAAGGTCTTTGTACCATCTTTCCTTGGGAATGAAAGTGCAGAAGCACCTAGCCCACCTGTTTCCTCAGGCTGTGCCTCAGCAATGACTGGTTTCTACCTGCAGTTCAGAGTCTTGGGCTGCAGAGTAGAAAGAGAGTCTCTGTTGTGGAAGATGAACTGTCCGGCAATGTAATGTGCCTGTAGTCACTCATCTGGCTTGTTGTCAGGAGAGATGAACCAGCACAAGCCATTGCTTTTCCTCGGTGCTAACACAGTTTATGTGGTGCACGGGCAGCTGGTGTCAGTAGCCACGGTGCCCCTGGGACACAGCTGGCAGCAGAGATGGGGATGGAGCTTCTGCCTCACCACGACCTTCCCCTGTGCCCAACCTCTCCCTTCTATAAGCAGAGGTCCCAGACTAGGGGTGCTCACCTGCCATTTTCAGAACGCTTCTAGATCAATTGTCATTATCCAGCCTCTTTTTGGAGTCATGTTTCCCTCGTTCCTCTGTGCCAGGAGCCAGCTTGCCAGTGCTGATTCAGGGAAGAATAGGGGCTAAGCCACAGGGGACATCAGTGTCCTGTTGCCAAAAAAGGTAGTCAAATAATAGTTAATAAATTTTGCATATTTCTCCCAATTAAATAATTTGCAGATCTGTCTCTGCTGCACACCAGCTCTATGTCAAGTCAAGTGGGCTGGCTTGTGCAGCCAGAATAAATAACAGATGCTTATTTAAGTCAGCGATTTACTGTTGATTTATAGTAAGTGGAGTCTTGGCTCTCAGTCAGATAAACTGCCGCTGGAATGCCTGTGTCTGCGGGTGGGGTGGGAGCTGTGCTCCCCTGGCACTGAGGTGGGCCCTGTCCTCTGGGTGACAGGGACTGGACGTGTCCATGGGCAGAGGGGCAGCCCAGGCTGCTTGTGCTGCTCTGAGGCATGTGCTGTGGAGTTGTTTCCTCTCCTGATCATGTTATATCATTAATTTAAATGGTATCTTTGTCTCTTCCTGGTTCTTCAGTGCAATGTGGCAGAGGGTTGGGAGTGTTTGGTCATGTTGGGATTGGGCGGCAGCCCTTGGCCTTTCCTTAGGAGCCATATGTGTGTGCAGGGAGGGGCAGGGGGGGTGCCAAAGTGTGAGGTTTCATCTTATGTTACTCTGAGGTACATGGATAAGTCTTTATTTTGGGGAAGTGACAATTAATTGTGCTCCTTTATAGGTGCAGGGACGGCAGGTGATGATTTCTGTTCTAACTTTTGGTGAGTTTCCAGACAGATCTCTTCCCTCTTAAAGCAGAGGAGCATTACTGAAAGCTGATATTTCAGCGCATTCTCATGTTTTAAAGTCCATAGAATACCTCTCAGAAAACCTTAGGTCACCCTTGGAGACTTTACAACAGTAGATCAAAATACTTCCCCATGAGAAAAGAAACCTGTTACCCTCCTGGTGCTGGTGTCAAGCCACAGCCTTCAGTGGAAGGAGCAGCAGAGGGCTGGGGCTGGAGCAGTACAAACAGCACCTTG
Organism: Vireo altiloquus; assembly: GCA_013396875.1. Classification (NCBI taxonomy): domain Eukaryota; kingdom Metazoa; phylum Chordata; class Aves; order Passeriformes; family Vireonidae; genus Vireo; species Vireo altiloquus. Next base: position 1,053,326 of record VZRF01012833.1, read on the forward strand.
GAGGGGAGGGAAATAGCTGGGGACATAATTTTCTTTTTATTATATTCTTCTGAGATAATAGTGAACTTATCTGGCAGGTATTCAGGGATATTTAAGGAGGTTTTATAGACATGCGCTGGCTTCTAAGGGGTGAGAAAGGGAAAGATTGAAAAAAAAGTTGTGACACTGATTCTTCTTCCCTTTGGACACACTGAGGGGTTTATGGGCAGGAGCAGGTCACCCCTGCTTTGATGAAGTATTTCACAGATTTGAGGGGTTTTACAAGCTCAGGTTCAATTGCTTTTCCCAGAAAGATGCTGGAAGAGTTAATAGAAAAGACAGGAATGTTGTCCTGATCTCGTTTTGCCAGCTCTCATGATTCACGGACTCTCTCAAGATGTCCAGGCCAGCACTGAAGCACACCCAGCAGAATCCCCGAGCCAGTGTGGATTGCCTCACCTGCAGGGTCACCACCAAGCCCAGCGCTGGGTTCTCCCTTGAAGTCACCTGCCCCAGAGTCCCAGCAGGGAGAGTCCAGAGGGCTGGGTGGCTGCCCTGTGAGCAGGGCTGCTGCTCCTTTGCTGCCCATAAAGGAAGGCTCTTCCTCCTCATTTGGTGAGCAAAAAGCTCATCCTGCTCACCACAGGTGTTGTTTTTCCCTACACAAGTAGGCAGGACACCTCTTGGTTGTCACGGTTAGGGTGGCTGGGGTGAGTTGAAGACATGAGAGTTCAGTCCTTGTGATGCCACCCTTGTCCCTGAAACAGAAAAATGCTTCAAACAAGGCAGTTCCTGTCTCAGTTACCAGTCCAGGCATGTCTGCTGTCCCATTCTGTCCAGGAGGGACAGCAGGAACATGACTTTGCATATATCCCTGGAGAGAAGCAGACCTTCCTTGTCCCTCTGAGGTTTCTCAGATCTGGTGGCCACCTTGGCCAGCCCAAAGCTGTCTCTGTGCAGCATTCCTGGCAGTGTAGGACTGGAATGCTCCGGGCTGTGTTCCTGATGGGGCTGCCTTTAAATAGCAGAGAGCTAAATGAAAAAAATAACACAGTATTTGGCAATTTTCCTAGCAGGCACTCAGCCAGGCTGCTGTGCAGGCTGCTCTGATTGCCTCCATCATTCTCCATATGGATTGGTGTTCTATGTTCTGACCTGTTGAGGATTAGCCTTACACCAGAGCAATGTCTCTGGGCCAAGTCAACACTTTCTTGCCAGATTTCAAGATGACACCAAGTTAAAGTGAACATTTGCAAAGATCCTTGCCATGTTATCAAATGCTTTCTCCTCCTTCCCAGGCTGATCTGACACACACAGAAATTGAGTCTGCAGAAGATTCAGTGGTGCTAAAGCACCATGATGCTCCGGTGGTGGGTTTCTCATGACTGCTTGGGTGTTATTTGCCTTAAAAAGCCATGGGGAGAGCAAAAGGTGGGATGACCAGAGCATAGGGAAAGCTCTGGGTGCTTTCCCCATGCTCACTGTAGTCCTCACAGAGGACTATTCAGAAAATGACTTTGTAAAGGTAGTTCATGAGCAGTGGCTCAGTGCTGGCTCCTGGGAGCCTTGTGGCTGAGCCCTCTTGAGTTATTATTAGGAGCATCACATGGGAAGGGTGCCAGCACCAAACTCACAGGCTCAGCTCTGGGCATGGCCCTGCTGGTGACAGCCCCAAGGCCCAGAGGCTTCCCAGGAGAGCGCTGGAGCCTCCATGGTTACGTAAGACCCAGGAGAGTCGCTTTCACAGAAAGCTTGCCCTTATTCCCCAACTGTTAAAATTCAGTTTATGCCCTGAAATACGAGGATCTCTCTCTTCCAAAAGGCATTTACTGATTTTTCACATTTACAGTCGTATATCTTGCTCCAGATGTTTGCACAGATTACTTTGCTGTCTGGAGGAGAAAGTCAGTCTGGGTACAACAGCTCGTGTGGCGACAGGCTGTTAGTTAGATGATTCCTCTGGATTGAGCAACTCACCTCCATAAATCATTATTTTTAGTCAAGAAGAACTGGAGAGCAGTTCTTCCCCTTGGTTTCCACAGTATGCAGTGGTCCCAGGAGATGAGTGGGAGGGCTTGGAGGTGGTGGAAGCATCTTTCTTCCTGATGTGAGGTGGCCCCAGAGGTACCCAAGGTGGCAGGGACATTCCTGGAAGAGGTAACACTGGCACTGCAGTGTGTTCATGGTGGGGGCTGCTGCACAGATGCTCTCTTGGGGTGCCTGTGCTGGTCTGGGAAAGCAGAGGGTGCTGGATGTGACTTCCCTCCTCACCTGTGCACATGTCAAACAGGACCTGGGCACCAGGGGAGGAGTGGGGGCTTCTCTGGGTGACATCTGCAGTGTCCTCAGCTGGGCAGTGGTCTAGCTGGGAGAAGGACAGGCTGGGTGATGGGCCTTGCAAAGAGTGGGGCCGCTGGGGAACATGGAGACTCGTTGTAAGCTTTGGACCTGTATGTACAGGTTTGCAAAGTAAGAGTCTCTGCAGGGGAGGAAAGAACAAAATAGTAGTTTCGGTGTTAAACACCAGAGAAGGAAAACCAGTGCGTTTATCTTTAAATAAAGAACAATTGATTGCAAATGTCTCACCTTGCTCTGAAATGAAGAGAGTGAATTACCCTGAAACTAGAAACAGATCTCTGTGTGTGAAAAGTTACTTCAGATGGAAGGAACTCATCCATATTCCAGCCACCCTTCCCTGTTCTCCCACCTTTTAGAGCCGCTGGTTCCTTCCCTGGTGGTTAAAGGGAAATCTCTTCACCCCCAGGAATTAGGGTGAGGTGAGCTCGGCTTGTTCTGACACTGAGCAGCAACAGCAGCAGTACCATGATCAGCTGTGGCTGTTGGGTTATTTTTGTTACTGAACACCACAAAGCAAACAGGGCTCACTTGTGCAGGCCCAGGCAACCGAGAACAGGTTCCTGCCCCGAAGAGCTTGTCCATGAACCATGAAACTGCCCTGGCCACCTCAGCAATGTCACTGTACCGTGACCGTGGGGAGAGCTGCTGGTTGCAGCTCACAGCCCGTGCTGCTCTGGGGTGGCACGGCCATCCTGCAACCTCCTCCAACATGCCCTGTTTGTCCTCCGGGGCACTCTGCCTGCTCCTGGCTCATGGGAGAGGCTTCTTCTCTGTGCCCCTTCTCAGCAGCTCTGGAGCTGGGAGATGCTGCTGAAGAGCAGATGGGAAACAACACAGTGATCTCGTTGAGCAGGGCTTGGACCCCCCACCAAACCTCATCTGTCCCCATGCTCCCCTCCTGTGGGTGCCTAGCAAAGACAGAGCAGAGGGGGGGATGAGCCCACATGTTGGGATCTGTCCAGGTCCCAGGGATGAGAAGGGGACTGGAGCTGCTGGATGCTGCTCCTGACACAGGGCAATTTGGTTCTGCTGTGCCTGATCCTGGAACCTCCTTGGGGGGCTCAGGCAACCAAATTTCCTTCTAGCTCCCCATTCCCCAGAAAGTAGGGCTTCCATTTGTGAGTACCTAAGAAGGTTGAGTGGAAGGAGTGTGGCCTCAGCGCTCAGTGCCCCTGGCACAAAAATAACTCCAAGTAACCCAGTTTCAGCTGAAGTCATTTATTACTCATCCTCCTCCTCAATGAACTGCTGAAAGGGAGGATGGGCCTTGTGCTCTCTTTAGGGTCTTTAGGGATTTAGGTGTCATCAAGGCTCTCCTGAGTATCCTTCTCATGGGAAATGAGCCAGGGAGGGGGTGAGAAGAGCTGTTCTGCGGACAATGTTAAAATGATCCAACAGGTGTGAGGTGTGGTGGGTAATGCAAATGATGGCTGAGGCACAAGGGTGGGTGATGATCCACTTTGAAGGGGACAGTTCTGAGAAGGTCAAACGTAGGGTGTTTGTGCAGTGCCTGGGCACTGTGAGAGGAGCGGGCTGGGTGCTGAGACCCGCCAGGGGCGTCTGTGGGGGTGACAGTGGTGGCTGGTCCTGCCAAAGCCACAGCTGGGCACAAGCGGGGGCACCCAGGAGGGCACCAGGAAAGCACCAGGCAATGGCAACGAGGGCAGCAGTGGAGGTGTGGAGGTTGTTAAATCTATGCACCAAAATTGATGCATCTCATGTCAAATCTGGTACATTAAGGGGTTGGATTCAGCCTCATGCTGTTCATAGACTTCTGATGACTCCAAAGGGCTATTCCTATAGGAATGCAGAAAGCAACTCCTTCTAGGATGATAAATAAAGTCCATAGGCTGGTTTCCCACGTGGGCTGCCCACGGATTTACAAGCGGCACCTCTCTGTTGTGTGCTCAGCCCAGTTTGGTTTGGAACAGCCTGAAGAACATCAGATAAATCCTGATCCAGTAAATGTGTTCAGACTTGACAGGAAAAGTGATGATTCAGGAAGGAAAGTTCATTCTTGCCTTGTCTAGCAAATGGGTCAGTGAAAGAGCGAGCTGTGGCCTGGAGCTGCACAGGTGCTTTCTGAGCTAGGGGAGAGTGAGTCTGAGCTATGGGTTACTCTCACCATAAATAACTTCTGAATTTTCTGCACATCCCCAAACCCCATGGCTGCACAAGGTCCCCCATATGGGGAGTTGCTGGTCCCAGTTCCCTCCTGGCTGACTGCAGGTACATCCCAGGGGACAGGGTGGCATCAGACCCACCTGTGGATCAACAGCTCCCCAACCCCAGTATCTTTAACCTGGAGACAACAGACCCAACTGGTATTAATGGGTTGCACAAAAAATAATTCAGTCCCAAAAAGGTCTGTACAGAGTCATGGTTATGAAGGGTAGGTGAGTATCGTGGCAGAAGGATCAAACTGTGGGGTTTGGTGGTCTGAGAGAAAACCACCAAAAGCCATGCAATAGATGGATGACATTTAAAAAATGAGAACCAAACTCTCCACATTTCAGTACTTTTTAATTGCTGTTTAATTTTCTGCCTCTGCTGTGCTGCACTGTGCAGAGTGCCTGGGTTTCCAGTCTCTGAGGACTTTTCTCCCTGGGTATCTTGATCTAAAAGCCTCTGCCATGTGTGGGCAAAGGGCAGGAGTGCTGGAGTGTGGTGGAACAGCAGTGACCCAGCTGTGTTTCGGGGAGCCAGCACTCATGCAATGCATGTGTGTCTGGCCATGAACCACTCCCGCAGCACCAGAGGCAGGACTGTGCTGTTTCCTGACAAATGCCCATTTCCAACATAAATTTGCTTCTGGGGAGTGCACAGGAGAACCAGCACTAGTATGGTCTTCTTCTCCTCCAGTCATCTTCTCCTTCTCCTTCTCCTTCTCCTTCTCCTTCTCCTTCTCCTTCTCCTTCTCCTTCTCCTTCTCCTTCTCCTTCTCCTTCTCCTTCTCCTTCTCCTTCTCCTTCTCCTTCTCCTTCATCCTTCCCTCCCCTTTTCTCTCCTCCTCTCCCCTCTGTTCTCTTCTTGCCACTGTCCCTGGGGATACCAAAAGAGCCCAGCCTGTGTCTCCATTGTTACCCAGCACCCACGTTCTGTTTCTCTGGTGTTTTAGGTAAACAGAAGTACCTCTGTGCCAGCCGGAATGACTGCACCATTGACAAGTTCCGAAGGAAAAACTGTCCATCCTGCCGCCTGCGGAAGTGCTACGAGGCTGGGATGACTCTCGGAGGTATGGCCAGGGTCCCCTCCTGGGTCCCTGCATGTCACTTTATGTATGACCAGTCAGTAAGTGGCTGGAAAATGAAGCTGATGGAGGGTGATAAAATGCTCAGGAAACATTTGCAGGGTTCTTATCCCAAAACTGTAAATTTCAGTAGCTTTTGTTTGTGTTTCAGGAAACATACTTGGACCTGATTTCAAACCTTGTTAATCTAAAAAAATATAAACCGCAAGGTAAGTTGGTTCTGGCTTCTGGGGCCTAGAGCAGAGCACTCCCCTCTTTTGATGGGATTTTTCCCAGGCAGAAAGGAACAATTTCTTGGTGAAATTACAACCTCAGTGTTTTCCTTTGCTTGATGGAAGCTGCGCCTGTATCCCTGGTGAGGGTCCTTGTTACAGTTTGTCTCTGTTCCCAAATCTGCAGCCTTTCCAAAACTGACAGAGTGCCCATATCCAAAATATGAGCTTTTCTGCTCAAAGTCTATAAGCTACCGTGCTGATCACTGAGTATCTCCTTCTTGAGTTCATTTGATGAAATCCTTCCCTGTGTGGTGAGGCCCTGGCACAGGACGCTCAGAGAAGGTGTGGCTGCTCCATCCCTGGAAGTGTCCAGGGCCAGCTTGGACAAGACTTGGAGCAACCTGGGATAGTGGAAGGTGTCCTGTCCATGGCAGGGGGTGGAACAGGATGATCTTTAGGCCCCTTCCAACCCAAACCATCCTGGGATTCTGTGATGTTACCACAAGGAGGAAAATAGCCTGGAAAAGGGGGTTGACAGACCTGTCCCTGCTGGGAAGCCCTGGATTGAGGGGGCTTCTGGAGCTGCAGAGAGGAGTCCTGGCAGTGGCAGGTGCAGTGTAGGGGGACAGGGGCAGCCTAGACTGGTTGGGTGTGCCAGCATTTTGGGTTAAATCCTGACCCCATTGCTGGGATGGGCTGAGCCTCCAGAGCTGCTGGGCTGCAACCACAGTGTCTTGAGGGACTTATTACTGAAGTGGTTCTGAATTGTGGCTCATCAAGGAGCAGAGGGTTTAGTTTTATTTCTCCCTAAAGGAAAGGCAGTGCAGTCCTAACCCCCCTTTTTTAGTTTATATTAAAGTGCTTTTTTCTGGTGAAGTTTCCTCAAGTAGAAGACATACATCAGTGTAACCCTCTTCTGCAGGACACACTGACAAAATTAATACTAATACGGATACCCCTCTCCCTTCTTTTTTCTTCAGCTCTTTGGGTCACCCTGACCTGTTCTGCCTGGTCTGTTTTACATTTGGTTTGAATGTCGGTGTAAAGGCAATTGTTACAAGCAGGCAAGCTCCCGGTTGCCCACAGTAACTTCTCCCACAGTGGAGGCACGGCATTTGAAACCACTCCCAAGCTCCAACCAGTTGTTTTTAACAGGTGGTTAATTACAGTCACTGGTGGGGTACATCTCAGCAGCCTTGCAGCTCTCATGGGGGAGGAGAAGGAGGAGGAGGAGGAGGTGACACACTGAATGCCTTCTAAAGGCTCTGCTCTGGAACAGGATGGCAATGTGTTGAAGCACTTCAGTATTGATTGAGATCATGGTGACCTGCAAGCTGGTATCCACTAACCAGGATCTTCTCTCTGTAGAGAGGGAAAGGACACTGTAGAGAGGGCAAAGCAAAAAAAACAAAAAAGACCAAAACACCAGCAATTATGCTGTTTTAGGGTGTTAGGTCTGCTGGTGTGCTGGCTTGTGCCCACCAGCCCACAGCACCTGCGCCTGCTGCCAGGGAGGGTGCTGCAGGGATCCTGCCAGCCCTGAGCCCAGGAAATGTCCTGGTGTGGACACAGTGACAGGAATTCGGCCAGCCCTGAGCCCAGAGAGCATGTGAGGTGCCAGGCACTGTTTCTGTGGGGAACTCCAAGCTCCTGTGCCCACAGCCAGATCTGGCAACCACCTGAGCTGCAGGATATCAGGGCACCTCCAGCCTGGCTACTGCGACCATGTGGGTCCTGGCTGGAGCAAAAACTCCAAATGCGTGTAATTCTTTTCTTTTTGTTGATGGTAGGACTAGAAATCTGCTGAAATAACAGCCGAAAGCCCTTGAGGGGGCTTGAGGCGTAGCTGTGTTTCGTCCTAATTCAGGTTCAGCTGCTGGGGGCAGAGCAGAGCCCATGTCTCACAGACACAGTGGGTGTTGATGTGAGCGATTCCAACCAGGGGGAATCTGATACATTTTTTGCAGAGCCATTGCAGTAGTTATGACCAGTGTTATGTTGGATGTACCTTATTTTTCATTTTGCCTGTCCTTGACTTAGAGCAATTGGATCTTTAGTACAACTTTGTTTGCATGATTAAACCCCCTACTTTTACTGATTCTCTGTCCCCACACTGGATATTTGTCACCTGTGACTCAATAGTCCTTTTGCCTCCTACACAGCCACCCAGCTGACATTCCTTACATCCGTGCTCCAAGGTGTGTTGTCAAGTCTTTAGTGTCCTCATGGCTTGTGCGGTTTGCCAGCATCTATCAGCCCTTGCCTGCAGACCTCGGTCCATCTGTTCAATGATCATCCTTAATGTTCATCCCTATTTTCCCATCCATACATTGCCACACAGTGCCACACACATGGCTGGTTGAGTAAAAATGGTTAAGTCTGGTTTTGGGGTGAATGTAGGCATTCACTAGCAAAGGGCCATAAGCCACCCTTGTAAGAAACAAACCTGTCTGATACTGTTTCAACACTTATAATTGCCTTTGAGATGTATCACTAAGGGATTTGCAATCATTCAACAATACGTCTGCTATTATGTCCTTCAAGTTCTTTTCTTTCATGTGGACCTGACTCACTCAGGTCTCTTAAATGCGTCTGCTACAACCAGTAATGTTTTTATTATCAACTGAAATTATTGTGCCAGACAAGATTGATAGCTTTTGACAAGCCACATGCTGAAGTTCGTAAAAACTGCAAAGGGCAGCAGGTTATAAATCAAGTCCTCTTCAGCTCTTCAGTGTCCCGCTGGCAGCTGCGCTCAACACGTGCTGCCAGGGACTGCAGGACCTCTCCATTGTAGCTAGTGCAAGAGCAGCTTCTTCCAGGTCCCTATAACTTCCCTGAGTCCTGGCAGTCATGAAAATTGGTGCTGGAGCCCCGAGTGCTCCTTCCTCAGGGCTTTAGAAGTGCCTGTAAGGAACGTGCTTAAAATGTGCATCACTTTGGCCGTCGCTCTGAGTGTACTCCTGGGGGCTCTTGCACTGGTGAATATTTTATTGTGACACCATATAATTATGTCCTTTAAGCTTTTTTCCAAATCCATCTGGTACTTCCTCAGAGATCCCCAGGTCAGCTTGCAGGGCTTGGGGCAGTGCTGCACCTTGAGGGCTCCTGGGCCCCTTGTCCCTGCTGACAGCCAAGCAGGAATGTCCCACTATTGGTCACACATCCTAAGGTTCCTCCCGCCTTGATTCAAATAAGTGCAATGTAGACTTCTGCCCATCATAGCTCATCCTAGAGTGAAAACATTACAGATGTCTTTAATTCCAATTTTAAAATGTTTATTTATATTACCTGCTGAGTAGGAGGTACCATCACAAAGGTATTTGGCACAGGTGACTGACTAGAAGCCAGTCTTTACCTCGGAAGGTTTCTCCACCTGGTAACATCAGTATTGCAATGACCTGTGGGACAGCTGCTCCTGGAATGCACAAACCCAAAGTCCTTCCAGTAGTGCAGTTATCACCCACTGTCACGGAGGAATCCAATTTATGGTCACAGTCTCAGAGCCAGCACAGTAGGTACTCGCTGTCTTCTCCCTTCAGTCAGGTTCTTTTAATACTAGGTAATTAAATATTAAGGAAAAAAACCCCAAACTTTTAAACCAAACCATGTGTGTGTTTTGTACATGTGGGTTTGGCTTCATTCACACGCATGACCTGGGGCACTGGTTATTTCCAAATCCAGACTCTGTCACAGGCTGCCCAAGGCAGTAGTGGAGTCACCATCCCTGGGGGGTTTTAACAGATGTGTGGATGTGGCACTTGGGAATATGGGTTAGTGGTGGCCTTGGCAGTGCTGTGATTTTGGGGGCAATGGAGAGGAGGCTGTATCAAACGAGTGGCCGATGGCTGGAGGCCATCATGCTGTGCTGAGGCACTGTTTTCCCCTTGCTCTCCTTTATTTTCATTAATCCTTTCTCTTCCCTTTTTACGGAGAAGTCAGTCTTTGTTGCCTGTACAGCAGATCATCCAGAGTACAATGCTTACATATCAACGTTTGTAGTTAATTTACTGAGCTGCCCTTTGACTTGACATTTTTATGTTTTGCCGCTTATTTTTCTAATTACAGCTGAAAGGAAATTCGAGATAAGTATCATATAATGAAGGAGCCAAAACCCCAAGGACAACTGGTTTGATGTTGTATTCCCTGCTTGAAGGGAGCCATGGGCTTTTGTTCCCTAATTAGTGGCGATTTGGAGTCGGTGAGGGGTGGCAGTAGCAACCAACCTGTGCAGAGCACTGTCATGCTGGTATCAATAAGGGGAACACAGACTCTCCAAGACCTCTAGCATCACATCTCTGGAGTGCTGGTGGGCCTTGCAGGCAGATCAGCAGCTGTGGTTAAGAGCCAGGTGTGTGGGGATAACAGTTTTTCTTGTTGACACAGGCACAGTCACCAGCTGCTGCGGTCCCCCTGCAACCTGCCTGTGCTGCTGGCAGGGCTCATGAGACCACACAGAGTGACCCTGCTCAGGTCTGCTCCCCCTCGGTGGGGTGGCTGGGAGACTCCAGGGAAACAGCCCTGGAACCACCTGCTGGCTTCCAAAATGTGTTTTCCGTAATATATTTGCAGAATCTTTGGAAGAGCCTGGCTGTGGGGCAGCAGGCATTGCAGGGAGAAGGCTTTTATCTCATATGCATCCTGCTTCTACTCTGGTCTAGGATGGAATCCCACTTGGGCATCCAAGTGCAATGTTTTTTCCCTGGAACATGACCGTGTACTGAGTTTATCATCCTCTTTTTGATTGCATATGAGCAGTTGTTTGGGTCGAGTCAAGACCTCTTCACCTCTTCTCTCTCTTCCCTGGATCTTCCTCTCTGTTTCTAAGTGGGAGTTAGAGATTGGTCATGGCTGAGGATGTAAATGATGTTGGTTCTTTCCCATGTTAGATTAACAAGCAAATGGATTTTGTCACACAGAGTGTGTTCTCCTCTCTTCCTTAGGTGAGAACTGCAATGCCAGGGTGCTCCTTGGGCAGGGTCCACTGAGGGAGGAGCTGCTGCTGGTCATCATTTTTCCTTTCCTCATAACTATAAATGATGGAGCCACGAAGCTCTGAGTGGTTTTTTTTAGTATATTTTAAGCAGCACACTAAACTGTGTCCTTCCCACAGCCCGTAAGCTGAAGAAGCTGGGTAACCTGAAGGCACAAGAGGACATGGAGGGAGCCAACTCATCCAGCCCCACAGAGGAACAAGCTCCCAAGCTGGTGATGACGCGCATCGATGGCTACGAGTGCCAGCCCATCTTCCTCAACGTTCTGGAGGCCATCGAGCCCGGTGTGGTGTGTGCTGGCCATGACAACAGCCAGCCCGACTCCTTCTCCAACCTGCTGACCAGCCTGAATGAGCTTGGCGAGCGGCAGCTGGTCTACGTGGTCAAATGGGCAAAGGCCCTGCCAGGTCAGAAGGAAAACAAACAAATCCCCTTCCAGTTCCAAAGCCCCATCTGCACTGCTGGGGGCAGGTGCAAAGGGGGTGGTCTGCAGCCCGTGTCCCATCACACAGCTCCTGGGGGACCATCTGTGTGTGTCCCCTGCCTGGGAAGCAGCCTGTAGCAGTGTGGGACTTGTGTCTAGAGGGGCTGGTGATTGGAGAGGGAACTGAGGGGTGATGGAGTGTTTTGGAACTTATGCTCTGGGTTCAGACAGGCCCTGGCCAGTGATACAGTGTGGGCATGGTGCACTTCCCCCCATGGCAGGGCTGCTACTGGTCAGGGTTTAGGGTCCTGTTCTCCTCCCACTCTCTCCATGGAGGTTTTGCTCCAGTTCCAGGCCGTGCCTGTCAGCCCTGCAAAACTGCCCTATAGACAAGGATTGGCCTTGCCTCAGGACCCACCTGAAGTGATGAAAAGGGTAAATTGCAACCTGGCAGAAGAGCAATACAGAATCCCAAAGGGCTCTTTCCTGGCAGTCACTCAGGTTGTCCATGTGACATCCTGGTGGGATATATTTATGACACCTTCAGAGAGGTAATACAGGCAAGGAATTTTGCAGATGCTGGTCAGCAGGTGCAGTAAATGGAGCATTCCGGTGACTGATGGATTTATTGAGCTGGGTCGGTGACATGCTGCCCGTTCCACATTGTAATCCTGCAACTGAGTGAGTGGGATTGCAGAGAGCTGAGCTCAGTCTGGGCACAGCTGGACCCAGCTCACCTCCCAGCATCCTGGACAGTAGGGCATGGAGTCAGTTCCTCCTGCTTTCTCCATTCTGGCCCCACTTCTCAGGGAACACCAAAGAAAAGAGGGATCCCACTCCTTGTACGTGTAGGGTGATACAGTAAGTTTGCCACTCTCTGTCAAACCTTGGTGATGAATGGTGGTCAGGTGTCTGACATTGCCAGGGGTTTAGCAGCCCCCTGGACTGGTGCTCCCGGGAGGATATTGGTCTGAATACCCTTAAATGCAGAGTAGCCCATTTGGTTTCTGCTATTCTTGAGTCACTTGGCTTGTAAAACCAGGGACAAATTCTGCTTCCTCTCTGGCTTATCTACACCAGACATTAAGATCAGACACAGATTCACCACCAAAACCACCTGGCATCCGAGGGTGAGACTGTATCACTGCAGTAGTACTGATAGAAAGGAAGAGTACTTTAGAAAATGTTTTTTATCATAACCACCCCCTTATCAGAGGGTTTTACTCTCCTGAACTGCACCTGATGCCTGACCCCTCAGTGTGCAGCGGTGCCAGCTGCTGCCCTGCTGCCTGCCGCGGCTGGTGCTGACTATGCCAGCGTGGCATCTGGGCAAGATTAATTCTCCAGCTTGTTTGCCTTGAAGAGCTCTCCAAGCCACAGTGATCCTTGCCTCAATGGGTTGTAATTATACACTGGAGCTGTTAAATTGCTTTAATATTTGATTGAAATAATGCATGATTGTCTTGAAACTCAATTATATTTGCCTATTTACAAGTACGCTAAACAAAGCAGTGTCGGAGGTGGTGTAAGCATGCCTGGAGTTTAATTCTGAGCTACCATCTGGGAATGCTAATTTGAATTTAGTTGCTATTTTTGTTCCTCTTGCAATGTAGCTGAGGTTTCCATGCTCATTTCCAGAGTCACTGGATCCATGCAGTGTGGAGAAAGTGGACAGAAAGTGGAGCACCAGTAACCGTGGCGGGAGCCCTTGGGGTTGCCTGCTGGCTCTGAGCGTCGCATTAAAATCCAGTTACTTAAATCTGGTGAAGGCCTAATGGGACTTTCTCCCCTCCTTGTGTCCTAAGTTCCCTTTCTTTCCTTCCAGGGGCAGGTTTGTGTTTGTCTATCCTTGATTCCCAGTCAGGATGGGAGCTCCATGTCACAGCGTGTGTGCTCATGTCCTGTGACATGCTGAGCTTGGGCTGTGGACTGATCATCTTGTCCTAAGAGGAGTGCTGCAGGAGAGCTGGAGTCTGTGTGGAAACAGTCCTGGGGACTGCAGGAACAGCAATTCATAACATCCTTCCCTCATTGTTTATTAGGATTTCGCAATCTGCACGTGGATGACCAGATGTCAATAATCCAGTACTCTTGGATGGGTCTGATGGTGTTTGCTATGGGGTGGAGATCCTTCACCAACGTCAATTCCAGGATGCTTTACTTTGCTCCAGACCTGGTCTTCAATGAGTAAGTGTGAAACAACAACAGTCTAACACTGGGCTTTGGGTCAGCCCAGGTGACAAACTACACTTAGTCACACTGAGCCTCCCAGCCCAGCCTGCTCCCCACTGCCACTGCCCATGGTGACCTCCAGGAGCAATGAGGGCACTGTGGTGTCCCTCCAGGTCCTTCTGCCCGCTCTCTCAGCCTTGCCATGGGCTGACATCCACCGGGGCAGCAGCAGAAGCTGACATGGGGTAAGGGTCCCATACAGAGTTGCCTTTCTGCTATGGGGTTTGAATTCCAGTTTCCAGCTCTGTTGGGCAGCTGGAGCAAGCAGAGACAGAGATAAAATGTACTGTAAGGTCCTGGTGGGCTCTCCTTGATGTACCGTCAGTTTAGAGCTTGGGAGGGTTTGCTGGCATTTGGAAGAACCTGAACCAAATAACCAAGCACAGCACCAGGCAAATCCCCACCTGCCTGGGAGCTCCAACTCAGCCTCATATCCCTCACAGATAGAAATGTTTGGGAAATCATTGCAGTCGCTCCTCAGACAAATGCTGCAAGTCTCTGGTAGCCATCTGTGTCCAGAGAGGATCACACACAGGCATTTTGGAAAATGCTCCACTCCTGCATGTGGCATCCCTGGGACAGAGCTCCGTCCCTTGGCAGTGGGGTGTGCCAGGCAGGGGGATGTTTGCTAGGTCAGGGAGTGTCCCCCCCCATTACACAGGTGCACTTTGGTCTCTGTGCCATCTGTACCCATCTCACCCTGCCAGGTACCGCATGCACAAATCCAGGATGTACAGCCAGTGCATCAGGATGCGGCACCTTTCCCAGGAATTTGGGTGGCTTCAGATCACACCCCAGGAGTTCCTCTGTATGAAGGCTCTCCTCTTCTTCAGTATTAGTAAGTACCCACACCCTTTCGTCCACAGAGCTCCAACACCTGCTGCTGCATTGCCCTTGAGGCATTTGGTGCTTTCTTTTTGCCTGGACTTTGACTTCCCAGGAGGAGTCTGGGGATGTCCCCTGCTTCAGCCTTCCTCCTCCTCTCCTGTTGTTGTCCACTCTGGATTCCTCTCACTGTTTCCTTCCCATCCCACCCAGTTCCAGTGGATGGCCTGAAGAACCAGAAACTCTTCGATGAGCTCCGCATGAATTACATTAAGGAACTTGACCGTATCATTGCCTGCAAAAGGAAGAACCCCACGTCCTGCTCCCGGAGGTTTTACCAGCTCACCAAGGTCCTGGACTCTGTGCATCCGGTAAGAGAGGACAGGGAAATGTCCATCTATACATGTAATGTCCATCTAAATGCATAAGAAACAATATAAGAATGTTCCATTCCCTGGAACAACCTCCCCATCATGGGAGGAGATCAGATGCAGTTGGAGAGAGTGCTGGATAGTCTCATCCAGGCTCCCTTTCCCAGAGAAGGTGGGACCTCTGTTGTGTGTCTTCCCAGAGAAAGTGCTGCCCAGGGACTTGCTTAACCAGCTCCCTTCCTTTCCCAGATTGCCAAGGACCTGCATCAGTTTACATTTGATCTCCTAATCAAGGCACACATGGTGAGCGTGGACTACCCGGAAATGATGGCCGAGATAATCTCTGTGCAGGTTCCCAAGATCCTGTCTGGAAAAGTCAAGCCTATCTACTTCCACGCACAGTGATCTTTTGGAGGGACCCCTGTGCTGCCACCC
>VZRF01012833.1:1072059-1130553 GCA_013396875.1 Vireo altiloquus
CACACACCATCCCACACACACCATCCACACACACCACCCACACACACCACCCACACACACCACTCACACACACCACCCACACACACCATCCCACACACACCATCCCATCCCACGCACACCGTCCCATGTACATCGCCCCACACGCTCGGCCTGTCCCCAACACCCACAGGCCAAGCCTATGTGCCCTGTGGTATTTTAGCTCCGCTCTTCTTGCACATCCTCAGTACATCAAAAACACCTGCTCATCATGTGTCACTGCACATCCCAGACCCAGTCAGGGATGTCAGTGACCACACACGCACAGGCTCGTGCCAGGGTCGCACATCCCATCATAGGCTGTGACATGGTCTGGCATTACCAACCCAGACATCTAGAAGGGATCCTTGTGCCAGCAGAGGCAAACAGCAAACTCTGCACTCACCCAGGGCGGTGAGGCCACCCAGAGCCCTGTGCTGACCTGGAGCCCTGTGCCCAGCTCTCCAGGCAATGCTGTTGGGGTGCAGCTGCTCCTTTACATACTTGTAGTAAAATGAACAATTTCCTTGATACTTTCCAACCTTTTGATGAGATTTTCATTATATGAAGGAGTAGGGAAAAAACCCCTATTGAAGGATCTTTCTTTGCAATGGTTTTCCTTCCTCTGCCAGATACGGCTCTGATCCCGCTCCTCCTCCTTAAATTGTCTCATGTAGGCAGCAACAGAACCCATAGGTGAACTTTCTGGCTGGCAGCCAGCGGGTTGCTGCTCTCAGAGGCTGCCCCAATGCCAGAGGGCTGCTGGTGTTTTCAGTGCTGGTGTGAGCTACAGATATTTGTAATTGAACAGGTAAACTATTCCAGCTGGTGCATCTTTGTCTTCTGAAATTTTCCCTGGCTCTTCAAAGCAGAGCTCAGTGAGCAGATGAGTGGTGATGCCCAGTCCCTGTTATCCACTCAGGATGGCTCCAAGCAGCTGGAGCAGCAATTTGGGAGAGCTTTGTGCTTTGCATAGGCTCACATCACTGAAGGTTTTGTTGGTCAATGAGTGTGGCAGTGTCCTGCTGGGTGTTCATGTGCTGGGAGACCGGAAGAGGCCAAACCTGACAGGGATTTGCCCACCCTGCCTTGCTGGTGGGAGCACCATGCAAATGAGAAGTGGGGGAGTGGGGAAAGGATACTGCCCATGCATCACCTGTGCATGTCACCCGGTGTGAAGCTGCCCTGGATGCGAATGCTGAGCGGGGCAGCAGCTCACGGGGAGCACCCCTAGCCCAGGACAGAGGGGCAGGTGGGGCATTGAGGTCATGTTCTCTATCTCTTCAGTATCACAGTGAACTTCTGTAACTTGTCCATTCAACAGTTGGGTTCCTACAATGTAATTAGCTGAAGATGTGGGAGCCTGGACTCGCAGAACGTGTGTGTATTTGCTGGGGGAATTAAATGCTGTTTCCACGTGGATTTTCATGAGCTGCTGTGGGAACTGGGGAAGAGGAGGCTTTAAGAAATACCAAAGTCCAACTCCTGCCATTTGTCTTTATGCTTTTTGTTTTCTTCTGTGTTTTCGTGTCTACTTTTGCTTTAATAAAGCAAGGAGAATTTCACAGTCCCAAAAAAGCTGTCCCTGAGGTTCCTCTCGGGCTGGCTGAGCCCTGGAGTGGGCACCCCCTGGGTGTTGCAGCTGGGAGCCAACTATGTCCATGTTCTCCTGTGGATTCCCTGGCTCTGCTCTGCCTCATCTCAGAGGTGTGGGGGGTTTTGAGCTGGCTCAGTCTGGGTCACGGCTCAGCCCATCAGCTCCTGCCCAGGGCAGCAGATGGAGGTCAAGGGACACACATGCTAGCATCTCCCTGGGAGCAGCATTTGTGCATGGATGGGCACTGTTCCATAACAAAGGGTGTGTGGTAAAGGATGCTGCCTTTAGTGAGAGCAGGAGCATTCTGGCATTCCTCAGCCCTGTGTCATGCCAGAAGCAGTGAGCCAGATCAAATGGTACAATGGCATGCAGCATTCCCAGGCCAGGGATCACAGATGTGTGCCCACTTTTGCCCACCTGTGCCCACCTGAGCCTGACAGGCTCCTGCCATCACCTCCTGCCTCAGCAGGGAGCTCAGCTCAGCAGGAGCAAGAGCCAGGGCAGCAGCTGTCTGCATGGAGAGGCTGTAGGTGAATATGGAGAACCGGCAGCATCCACATGCCATTGCCATAATGTCCAAGAGGCCCTTTGTGCTTGGCTCAGGGAACTGGGTGCTTGGTGAGGGAGGTGAACATGGGGTAGGATGCTCCCCACAGCATCACTCCTTGCTCTGGGCCGTGGGGTTGTCCCCGTGGCCTGTAGGGAATGCTGAGGCGCACCTGAGGTGTCACCTGTCTCCCAGCCAGCTGGAGAGCAGCTGCCCTTGCAGTCACCTCCCATCACAGGCCAGCTCTGCAGTCCCTGTGGTGTCCCTCCCCTGCCTGAGCTCTTGCCCAGGATGTTTCAATAACATAATGTATGCTAAAAATATCTGTCTCTATATAAAATAAAGGCATGGCCCATTTTCTATTGCTATAGATATCTATTTAGTGACATGCTCTAAGAGTCCTATCTGGTTGCACGCTGAGGTACTGGATGCTCTGCAGGAGATGAGTCAGAATGTGCCAATTTAATGGAGACTTTTAATTAGTTTTTTGGCTGGGTGCTGCCCAGTTTGCAAAGATCCCCCCTTTTCATAGCATGCATGGAGCATACATTGGCATAGGCTGGGGTTGGTATCAGCTTCTACCGCTTTCCTGTAGCTGCTCGAAGTAAGACAGGGACAGTGTTTGCATCTGGGAAACAACAGAGTGTCCCTTGTTTCTGCTCTCTTTGACTTGCACAAAGTGTCTTCACATATTTGGGCAGAATCCTGGGATTACAGAGAGATGTCTGTGTTCTACCTGTTTCCAGGCCCAGGGCTGGCTGTGGACGCTGCAGATGGCCTTGGGCAGGGTGTCCTAGCCCCTTTGGGTGGGTCAGAGCCTCCCCTGCCCACTGGCACCTGCTCCCTGCACTCATTCTCTTCAGCAGCAGAGGAACGCTGTGCTTGCGACTCACAGAGTACATCTCTGCACCCCCATAAACCCTTAGCAAGTGGATAAAAGCTGCTCTCTATGCTGGATGTTTGGTGTTCTGTGGCAATTTTATGCTGTTTCTCTTTGTTAACATGTCTCTGTAAAAATAAGAGTTCTCTATTTGATATATTTTACTTTCTTTGTAATACGCCAAAAGGCTCATTGCCGGTGCCTTTTTGCCTGCAGGGGCCTCCCAGCCCACAGCTGTGTTCCTGGGACTAACAAAGGCCAGTGTCTGCAATTGCTCCTTCCACCAGAGCTGAGGGAAAGAGGGAAGCCAATGCAACAGGATTGCCAGAAATAAAAAAAGAGCCAGCAGCCTAGGAATGGCAGAGAGACTGGAGTATGATGCTGGTTCTTTCCTGGGGCCTGGCTCCAAGGTGAGGGCTGAACATGATACTGTGGACACCTTGGCCCCATTTTGGTGGGGCTATGACCCTGGAGCCCCCACAAACCGTGTAGTGCAGGTGCACCACACACAGCCTGGTCTGGCCCAGTTTGGAATTGCAGTGCTTTTCCCAAATTAGAGCATTACCTGAGGGTAAATTCTCCCTCAGGTAGAATTACCTGAGGGTAATTCAGAGAAGGAATTAGGTGTATTGCTGACACAGCTGTTTTGGGGCTTTTTTTTGTTGGAACTGAATACATTGGATAAGGAAGAGAGAGCCCCGCAGTGTTCTGGTACCATGGGGGCTGGATTGTGGTGACAGATGCTGCTGGGGCAGTGGGGTGCAGTGCAGAAAACCCTGGGGACAATTGCAACACACAAGTTCCCGTGCAGGGCTGAAGGATGTTTATTTGTGTAACCAAAGAGAGGGGCCTGCCTAGCACCCAGGTAAAGAAACCAATGACACTGTGCTGGGGGTAAATGAAAATACTCATTTTTGGTTCTTTCAGCCATGCCTGGGGCCCATGCGAGCCCTCAGCCATGCCACAGGGCAGCCCCTCACACTTAGTGTTCAGCTCTTTTTGTAACCTGAAAATCTGTTGTTGTTCTAAGTCCAATAAATGCAGAATCTGGTTTGCTGGAGCTCTAACCTCTGCTGCGTTTGGCTTTTATGTCGATTTTGTGCATGAAATCACTGTGGGTGTGATGGCACCCAGCGAGCAAAGGCACCAGGAATCAGTGGGTCATTTGCCGGTAGATGAGGCTGTACATTGGGCGATTGTAGGCTTTCTTTCACAGTCAGATTTCACTATTAATCATGTCTGAACTCGTAATTCAATTACATATCAATTGGCTAATTCTTTCATATATTTCTTTGGGTCTTTTAAATTGAACTTCAGTTGATTAATGTATTTCTCAAAGCAAGGAGCTAATAAAGGCCAGTGTCCTCCTCCTCTTGTCATTGGTTTCGGTATCTTTATGAGCAGTTGTAAATCCTTTCTTCTGGAACATTGTTATAAAATTGACCTATGCTCTCCAAGTAATAAAGAAGACGCCTATCAGCCACTTGTTAATTCAAGGCACAGATGTGAATCCTGGCCAGGGCCAAGATTTGATTCACTGAGACAAAGCAAAGAGCTTGGAAAAAAAAAAAAAGCCCATCAGGCCACAAATAGCTGGCAATGCCTGGTGTGTAATTGCACAGCAGCAGTCCACACACTGCGCCCCATGAGCTGAAGAACAGTGTGCCAAGATAACAAAAACCCTTGGGTTTGTCATCCGCAAGGAATCTGATCCCAACCCTTGCTCTGAGTCACAGTGAAAAATTAATGTGTTATTTTCAAAATTTACCCTTAATGGTCACTGAGCAGGCCTCAGCTCCTCAGGGCTGTGGTGGTGTATTGGGTGACAGCATGTCAGCCCCAGTGTCACCTGCCAAATGGCCACTTGGCTGCCCAGGGACATTCAGGAGCCACTGGTCCAGCACCTCATGGGATGATAGACTTGATCCCTCAGCAGCTACACATCCTGGGCTTACACTGGCCTTGGTCTCTGATGGCCCCAACATCACGTGGCTTGAACAGTGTCCGTAGGAGGACACTGAGGCTACTGGTTGGGGGCTGCCGGGGTTGGAATTGGCTGAAGGGCAAATCCACCTCACTCAACTCCTTCCGCTCCATTATGCTCCAGCCACCTTTGCTGCACATCCTACATCCTGCATCCCCCCCACACTGGTCACCAGGACCTAAATGTCACAGGGAAGCTGCTTCACCGTTCCACAGACCTCCCTGACCATTCCTAACTGCCAGAGCTGTGGGGCCTGGCAGCATGGTGACAGCCACCATGCAAGCACTAGGCATGAGCCACATCCTGGTGGGCTCCAGAGCTGTCCTTGGAGATGCCTTGGCATTCCAGCAGAACAGCACACCAAGGTCACTGGAGAAAGTCCAGTTACCATGATGAAGAAGACAGCTGAAAACATGGAAACATAATGAAAACCCCCAAATGGCCCCATGCTTTAAGGTCATTTATTTGTTCTTGTCTTCATAGCAGAAAGTGGGATATTTTTAAAACAGAAAGAAGTTCTGTTTCCTAAAATACTGATGAGTTGTGTCAAAAAGCCCTTTCAGCAGTGGTCCCCCTCCCAGGGGGCCTGGGAGTGCCAGCTCTGTGACCCCGCTGTGCTGGCAGCCAGCCCTGTGTCCCTTCCATAGTGTCAGGGCTGTGCCTGTGCTCCCAGGACGAGCTGGTGGCAGCCACAGACCTCAGTGGGGTCACACCGACTTGAGTGCCCTGACACAAGGGAGGGACATTGACCAATGCTGGGGTTTGCTCCTTGCCCTAAATTCTGCCTTCCTCTGCCAGCGGTGGGCAGGCGCCAAGGGGAGGGCAGGCAGGGCCTGGCGCGCTCTGTGTCCCATCCCATAGGAGCAGGGTGGGTGCAGTGGCACAGTGTAGTAGTGTTACGTGGTAGTGTGATGTGGTAATGTGGTGTGGTGGCCACTGGGAGAGCCTGTGGGGCCAAGGCACTGAAGGGAGCCAGGGTGTGCAGGACACAGAGGGATGGTGGATGGAGCTGTGGGAGGGTGGAGCTCCTGAGGACTTGCCTCTCTCCTGAAGGACTTCCCTTCACGGGAATGGCCACATTTTATACAGGATTTCAAGATTCTTCAAAACTTCTGCCTTGCGGGAGCTCTGAGAGACACTGGCAGAGGCTGTTAAAGCACTTCTTAATCTTCTAAAAACACAAAAAATGAAAAACATGATGGCCTTTACTGGTTCAAAGCATCTCCTGATTGTCTAAGCCAATCACAGGATTTTTTGGTGGCCCGACCTGATTTACAGCCATGTGTACAGGCCAAGAAACCTGCTAAGGGCTGCCAGGAACCCGCCCAGCGAAGGGAGCTGCTCCCAGCTCAGAGCGTCCAGATGGGTAATTGTGCAGTGGGATGGGTCAGGGAGAACTACAGAGCTTAAAACTGTGGCTCACATTCTCCAAGGACTCCCACGTGGGTGGATTCCGGCGCCTTCATGGGTTTCTCTGTAGCACATAAATTTCAGATGTCAGTGCTCCACTAAGTATATTTCAATTCTAAATTTATCACACAGATGTGTCTGCTGCATAGTATTTGGCCTCTTCAAATTCTTCCTCTGGGAAGAACTCACGGAGGCTCAGACTCAAGCTTTGGAACTGCTTGTTATCTTCTCTCTATAAAAACCTGAAAGGTTTTACTTTTGCTGAAAGATAATTTTCTTGCTATATTAAATCCAAATGTTTTCTGTAAGAAAGAAAGCCAAGCACCTGTGGGTTGGGAGACAAGGATTGTTGGGGCAGTGCCTCAGTGCTCATTCCAGTTCATGATCACTTCATACAAGGCCTAGTGAGGAAAGAAAACAGTTTAGTTCCCCAAACGCCGCTGTTTTGAATGCATCCAGCCCTGGAAAAGTTACAGCCTCACAAGGAAAATTTTGAGAGAAACAAGAAGACAGAACAAACAAGCAGAAAACCCTCCAGCTGCTGCTCCAGGTGCATTGTGTCCATGCCCGCCCTGGGAGTGCTCCGGCTGCTTGGGCCCGGAGCCAGGACACGGCACAGACCTCTCTGAGCTGGCAAACCCGGCCGGTGCTGCCTGAAGACCCCGCGGGCGAGGGCCAGGCCTGCACAAAATAATTGTAGGAGGATCCCGAAAACAGCGACCAGCCCTGAGCAGGGTGTGGGCGGGAATGCTCCCCTTCTCCAGCTGGGGACCCTCGCGGCTGTGGGGGCAGCTTGGCTGTCCCTGGGACCCCAGGAACACCCCCCTGAGCGGTTGCCTCTGTCAAGCTTCTCCAGAAATCTGGGCTCCAAAGCCGGCTGCAAGATTGCCATTTCAGAGAGAAAGTTGTTCTCTCCTGAGAGAGGGCTCGCTGTTAAAGAAAAGCAAGAGGCCTAAAAAAACAAACAGTGGTGCACAATGTCAAAAGGCGAGGGAAAAGAGATGTGAGGACAGGAAAAGAGTGCTGGATAGAAGCCATTGGTGGTCACAGGAAAACCAGAGTGTCAATGACCCACTACATAGGATGCTGTCCAGGCCAGCCTTGGCAGTGCCCAGGGCACTCCCAGTCCCATGGACACAGCCCTGTGTGGTCTCTCCAGGGCACAGAGCTGGGACCCCACAGCAGGATGTGCCTGCAGACGGGACAGCAGTGGGGGCAGTACTTGGGCCTGGGGTGAAGAGGAACAAAACACACGGAGATGGTTTCACTTCATGGAAACTTTATAAACACTTGCAGTAACCTAAGCTTGTACACACCACAATGGCTCTGAGGCTGATGCTGGAGAACTGCTGTGCTGCACGGGATGATCCTGCGTTCCCAGCTGTCACTCCTGGGCCACTGGCAGCAGGGACAGTGCTCACAGCAGCAGGGACTGTGCCTCATGACAGCTGGGGTTGGCACAGTTCCCTGCCAGCACAACCAGCACCCCCTACCACTCCAACTGCTGGTCCCCTGTGTTCAGCTGCACATACAAGTACAGGAAAAATCAGCAGACACACAAGTGACAAAGAACTTTAAAAGGACACCATGAAATATGTCTGCAAAGAAGCAAGAAGCTGCTTCTCCCCACTGCTCACACTGTCAGACTGAAACACAACCACCCTTGGATTCTCCCTACCCACAGAGCCTGGCTCTGTCTTGGGGTCTGTGCTGGACAGTGGGCACGAGCAGGAAGAGGATATGACAAGCCACTTCTCCCACAGAATATCACCTCCAGGGCCACGCACATTGGCAGAAGCTTCCCAAACTGACAGGTTCAAGGGGTCCCCAAAACAGCAGCCCAAAGCACGAAAGACAGTTGGGAAATGCTGGCCTTTTGTGCGGTAGCCACAGGCCCAACACCCCACCAGGGCCAGGGGTTGATGTGCTGCAGGCAGATGGCCCCACTGCCAGACTGGTCAGAGTGGCTCCCTCCAGCTTCAGCTCCATCCTACCTGTTCAGAGATCCCTGATCAGAACTACTGTGTTGTCCTTGAGCTGCTAGTGAGAGGCTGCAGCAGGAGGGGCCCAGCACAGCCCCAGGTGCCACCAGTGCACGTGGCACAGCCTCAACTGCCACAGCACAGGGCTGGTTTAGTTTTAAAGCCACTTTCATGTGCCACGTCCAAAGGAGGGAGCAGCTGGGGTGCTGCTGAAACCAAGGGAAAGAGAGCACCATGGACACGACACATGTGAGTGCCAGTGTGTGACATTCAGCAATAAGAGACAAGAGATGGCACAGAGGCCAAGCGCCAGGAGTTGGGAAGGACCTGCACCAGGCAGGACACAGCATGCTTGAGGGATGGAGCACCCGGGAAGCAGCTGTGGGAATGTTTGACCACTGTTTTGGAAATGCTCTCAGCACCTAAAGAAGAACATTCAAAATGGGGGAGTCATCTTTGGGTGGGTGGAGGAAGCAGGGAAGCCACTTGCTACTGCGCACAGCCCTGGAGCTGGGCCCCGGCAGCAGATGGAGCAACAGACAGGCCTCTACTGCTACAGGGCTGCACAGAGGTCCTGGCCAGGGACACCTCCTGGGCCAATGGACATCATCCACAAGGCCATGGCTGAGGGACAGGCTGGGCATCTTGTACTGGAAATGAATAAACAAGCAAACAAGAAAATGGGCAGTTCTTAGAAAAACAATGGGTTTCACCCACAAACAGTGAGATTCAGGTCCTCAGCACCTCTCTGCTGGCCCACCACAATCACCCAGGATGGAGACTTCCTGGTGGGCCTGTGAGAAGTGGATCTGGTGGGAGTGTGGCTCACAAGGGAGAAAGAGGAGGCAGCGGAGGAAGAGGAGAAGGAGGAGCACCTGCTGCCTCCTTGCCCCAGCTGCACCCTTGGAGGCTGCTGACCCAAGGGTGCTGGTTGAGAGCTGACCCCTGGCAAGGCTGCGGTCGTGGCTCTGGCCAAGCCGTGTCTGTCGGTGTGGTGTCCTAGGCCAGGGATATCCAGGAGATTGAGGAGACATCCCAGAACTGAGCACATGGTTCCCCCGTCCCTGCCCAGCCTGCATCACCATGAGCAGTATTCCCAGGCACAGCTGTCCCACACACTGACACCATAGCACAGCTCACCAACAAGCACAAAGGAAGGGGCTTGTCAGTGCAAGGGAGGCCTGCAGCTGCTCTGCCCTTGCACCCAAACACATGGACTCAGCCCCTGTGCTGTCCAAACACCCTTTTCAAGGTGTGTTTCCCAAACATGAACAGGTGAACGGGTCCTCCACTGTCCCTTTGGCAGGCAGTCCATGTCCCCCAGCCCTGCCCATGCTGCCGTCACCTCTGCGGGCACACACAAGCACTGTCACAGCCTGAAGGGAGGAAAGGTGGGAGGGCAGGGAACAGTTCAACACAGACGTGTGGGCAGGACCTGCTCTCCATTGTGGTCTCCCTCTCCTAATTTCTTGAGCCACTCGTGGCTCGGAAATCATCGTCCGGTAAGATAGCTGCTCTCCAGGGCACTGGGGCTGGCAAGGCTCAGCTTCGACTCCTGGGTCACAAGCACAGAAAGTCTCCTGGGTCCGGCTGGGCTGAGGTGTGCTTATAAAGCCTGGAAGAAGAAAATAAGCTCTGTGCTCTGTGCAGCAGTGCAAATCCACCAATAATGGTAGAACCACTGGACTCACACAACCCCATAAATGCTGACCTTGTATTAAATGTCTGCTTTCAGTTTATTATTTGATTTGTTGTCATAAACACGTACCTTTAGCCTCAGCTCTCGTCACTTGGGATCCTGCCTTGTGGTGACGAAGAACTGGATAAAAGGAAGTAGAAAAATAGAGGAAAAAATGAATGCAAGGAGCAAGCTCCAACTCAGCTCCACAAGCTGCTCAAGGCTGAGTAATGGGCAGGGAAGGGTCTGTTTTGCAATAGAACAAATTATTTCACTCTAAACACCAGCAGCAGCAGTTCTCAGACTTACACAAAAACCTGTTCTCCCTTGGGCAGAGGCTGGCGGCTTTTCAGAGCAGGAAGCTGGAGCTTATTTGGGCAAATGTTAACACAAATGGCACCAGCTGCCACTCAGAGCAAAGGGCTTTGGTGCCCACAGTGTCCCCATAACCCCCTAGCTCCCTGTCTGCACACTCCCTGTGCTGGCCCAGCCATGCTCTCTTGGCAGCTCCTGGGACCTAACCAGCCCTCATCACCTCACTCATGCCCTGATCTTCCCACAAAGCTGAAGTACAACGGGCACTACACCACGTAGATCCACACACATGGTAACAAGGATCCACAGGGATGTTTCTCACTTTGCAGATTTAATTTATCAAGTCTGTATCTGGACTCACATTTTACACTTTGTGCTCTTTGTTTCGTTTTGGCATTATAGCTGAGCCCCATCTGCTGTTAGTGAGTACAAGACAAGGCAGGCCTGGGGCTGGGGCTGTCTGTGCTGGCTCTGTCTCAGAGGGAGCACCCTGTGCTGCAGGGCTGCTGCTCTCCACATGCCAGCCTTACCTGCCTGTTCTTCGGGAAGCCGTTTCAAAGAACTTGGTCCTAGAGGCCACCCTGCAAACAAAATAGGAGAAGTCTCTCTTCTGATTTGACCTGGCTATTTGCTAATGAGATCTGCTCTGTGCCAGGGGAATGAGCTGCAGCACTGGCAGAACTGCAGAGATCACCTTCAATCGACAGTTGTGCCAAGGCACAGTTGGGCTCCTTCTGCACCTGCTCTGCCCTCACACCTGCCAGTACTTTGGCTGGGCTGCTTATAGAACCATGGAATCATTTAGGTTGGAAAAGATCTCCAAGATCATGGAGTCCAATCTTTGACCGAACACCGCCACACCAACTAAACCATAGCACCGACTGCCACATCCAATCATTATTTCCATGCTCTTGCATATAATCCCATGTGCATCCATCCCCCTTATGGTCTTTCCTTCAGTGTTTATGTGCTCCCACCCACGCTCAAGAAAGAAAAGTTCTCCCAGGCAGTTCTGGCACAGAGTTGACCCTCATGGCACCTTTTGTTTTCCTTCAGTTAATTCCCACTAAAGCCAGCAAGGTTTCTGACTCTTCTAAAATCTGAAAGAAATCTGAAGATGAGATGAAGCTGAACTCCATCTAGTTTCCTTAAGCAGATCCAAGCTAGATCTTGTCCTGCACCAGCAAGTGTCTCATTCAAGAGGTTTGCTGGGGGCAGGCAGAGAGGAGCTCAGCTCCACTAACCCAGGAACAGCAGGGAAGGGGATGGGACAAGGCTCAGCCCTGGGGCTGTGCTTGAGCAGCTCCAAAGCTTTGTGTATGCCTTTGCTGTGGCTGCACTCCCCCCCTGTCTGTGCCCTCTGCTCAGCTTTCCAAGTGACACTCAAACCTGCACTCGCACTGGTGCTAAGAGGACATCCACAGGCTCCAGCCACTGAGCCCCCAGGTGCCCCTGCCAACACCATGCACCTGCCACGGGCTGCTGGCTTACACAGATGAGGGCATCTCCTCTGCTGTCCCTGCTATCAGATCTGGCCTCTGCTCCAGCTTTGGAGGGATGGGAGTCCGGCACGGTGGATCCGGAGGTCTCACAGGAGGACGTGTTATCACGGGCTTATCACCATGGGAACGTGGCTTAGGGACACTGTCACAGTCACCTGCAGGGATGGAGATGACAAACACTGAGCAGCAAGCTTTGGCAGAGGCCAGATATTTATGAAGGGGCACTGTACAGGTCTGTGGGTTTAGTTTTGTCTTTCTGCCTCAACACCCTCACACACTGACAGTGGCCAACAGCCAGAATGGAGGGACAGAGCCCAGGGAAAGGAAGTTCCCACACTACCTCCCAGCACAGCCTTCCTGGCACTGGGAACAGGGGCTGGAGCTGGACTTGCAAGGACAAACTTAATGTAGTTGCTGACTGTGAAGCTGATACTTTCTGGGAATGACAAGTGTACTTAACCAAACCCTGTGCAGTGCCGCTCTGTGAAAGGGAGAGAAACAGCACAAACTGGTGATTCCTGTGGCTGAGCTTTTATCCTGGACAGTCACACTACTTGTCCTCTCCTTGGCTGCATTTCTTCCCTAAGATCCAGCCAACCTTGCTATTGACTTAACATTCCAAAGTCTTTAAGGGTCAAGTCAACAAGGAATGAGTGTCAGACTTTACCTGTCCCTACACCTTAGGTTGTTCTGGTCCCCCAGCCCCTCCTGCTGAGCTACATCTAGAGGACTCAAGGGGAGAAGCCCACCACCTGCCCACCAGGGAGGGCTGAGCTGGGCACCTCGGACTTCCCCCAGGATCAGGGCACTCCTGCCTGGCTCTGGCCAGGTCCCCGGTGCACACTCACCGTCTCTGCCATAGATGCCTGGCCGGGGAGCCGGTCTCCTGTTCTGCAGTGTGGCGGTCCTCAGGGCTGGGCTGGTCACCACCCCGTTGGCAGCCCTGCCAGCCGGCTTCGCCCCTCCATCCTGCAGCCTGCTCACCAGCTTCCCCAGCTCGGGCTCAGCACGCAGCTGCGACCGGCTCTCAGCGGGGGGACGTCCCGGTTCGTCCCCCCCTGGCCGGGGCGCGGGCAGGCGGCTGCGGTGCAAGGGCTTGGGAGCCTCCACGCCGCCGCCGTTGGGGGTCTGGCCGAGCCGCTCTGCTGTGGAAACAAGGGGGCAGGGAGCCGTGGCGTTAGTTGTGTACTGCACTTGATGTCCCTCCATTCGTCCCAGCCCTCTCGCTGTGCTACAGACCCAGGAGCTCTGCTAAGAACCCGACTACTCTCTGCAGCCTCGGGGTGGCAAACACTTCTGCTTCCAGGTCGGGGAAGCATTGAAATGCAATGCCAGCCCCACCTGCATTAGCAGTCTGGGGGTTTTAAAGAGCGATGTGAATCAATCATGTTTTGCCAGTGTCACAAAGGGCACTTTATACCTAAACATCATCAAAGCTCTTAAAAGTAATGGAGAAAGAGACTTTTTGTCTCTTTGGTGACTATGGAATCACTGCACAGCCTGCTGTGATAATTAGAGCAAATCAGATGCAGAAACATGATTTTAAGCTGATGTGCCCTTTAACATTAGGATAAGGGCTTCAGCATTTCCTTACAGTCAGCTGGATTTAACAGCAGAGATGTACTTCATATAGAAAATACCATCACAGGGTTCTGAAAAAGTTCTTTGGAGTTCTTGCTTTGGATGTGGAACTGCCAGCAGCTGAGCCAGCTTGAGACCTCCTTGGGCCTCTCGTAGCACAGCCCTCCCTGGCTACCATCTCACCAATGCCCCATGCAGTTCCGTTTGCACCTTTGATGCCACCAAACCTCTCCTCTGGGCCTCTCCTGTGCAAGAACCAGCCTTAGTTTAGCTAATGGAGAATGCAGCAGAGGTAGCAGAAAAACCCAAATCCCACAGAATCTGACTTGTAACATGATGCAAACAATGTATGACTGTTTTTTGCTTTCCTTTCTCTCTGAGCGGCCCTCACTGCCTGCTGTGTCCAGGACCCAGGAAGTGCAGCCTCGCTGCTGTTACCTCCATTGCTCCTGGAAAGGCTTTACAGAAGGCAGGAGGGGTGAGAGGCAAGTAAGGCATCAGGGGACAGCTGGACTGACCTCCGCTCTCCTCCACAGAGGCATCGAAGAAGAGAGGTCTTTCCCTCAGGGGACGCTTGGAGATGGTGATGGGTTTGTGCCGCCGGGCAGCCACCCTGGGTGGGGGCACCGGGGGGGCTGTGGTGTCCTCTGGGGGGCCAGAGTAGATCTGTAAAGGGAGACAACATTCAAGTGACCCGACACAAAGGGGCCACTGCCTCACCTCCTGCTGCAGGCACCCCCACCCAGCACAGAGAGGGGGACGGTGGCCACCACTGACTGTCCCCACCACTGACACTGTCCCCACCACTGACACTGGCCCTGCGGCTCAGCAGGAAGATCACACAGACAATTTGTAGAAGCAAATTGTCCTGGAGCACTTGAGGGAGGTTTTGAGGCTTTGGAGCTGACAGCTCCTGAGCAACATCAAGATTCCCACTGCTGAAGAGATACAATCCCCAAAACACCCAAACCAACCCTGCATTGTTTCAGATCTAACACTAAAACCCTTTAGCTTCAGCACTTGGCTTACAATGATGCACTTGGCACCAGGAAATTACCTGGGGTGAAATACTGGCATAAAAATAATGCTTCTGAGGAGTTTTATTCTCCTTTTCTCACTGGTCGTGTGGCACCTATTAGGTTCGGATTAACAGAGAGGTTCTTATTTATGTCAGGGCTTTTTTTAAGAGCTGAAAAAGAATTACATCTGAAGAGTTGAAACACCATATCAAGGCCCAAAGCAGCAGCTGTTGTGTTCTTCCCAGGGATGTTAATTGAAGTTTTATCAGGCTTTAAAGCCTGAGTTACTATGGAGGGGTGGCCTGAGCTGCT
This sequence comes from Vireo altiloquus, assembly GCA_013396875.1. NCBI lineage: Eukaryota > Metazoa > Chordata > Aves > Passeriformes > Vireonidae > Vireo > Vireo altiloquus. Next base: position 1,086,882 of record VZRF01012833.1, read on the forward strand.
GAGCCCAGAGGCTGCACTGCCTGTCCTGGGAGATGTGGAGCTGGTACCTTCCTGGCTCCAGCCCAGAGGAGGAGAGCTGTGCCAGCCCCACTGGCATGCCTGGTCACCACACCTTTGGGCCACACTTTGATATGGAAAAACAACTTTATTGCATCACCCAGAAAAATCTTAACATGAAGAAATGTAACATTCGGCTTTGATTACGTGCCTCATTTTGGTAATTCAAACCAAAAGTGTACTCCTTCTTCTCCAAGCCAAAGAGCAGGGCTGAGAAACCAAGATGGGGGATGGGAGTGGAAAACATATCCCTAGTTTAACCTCCTTGGTCCCAAGTGTGTGCCTGGGGAGAGCAGGCAGTGGCTGATGGCTCCCATACCCTTTGGCTCCCCCTTTGCTGTGGCTCAGCCTGGGCTGGCTTGGGATAAATCCACGTGCCAGGACCAGGCTTTGCTCCTGACAGCCTGGCCCACTCTGCACGAGGAGAGGAGGAACAACATGGAATCACAGAATGGTTCAGGCTGGAAGAGCCCACAGGGGGTCATCTGGTCCATCCTCCCTGCTCAACCACGGTCTCCCTAAAGCATATGGCACAGGATTGTGTCCAGACAGTTCTGGAGTATCTACAGTGAGGGAAGATTCCACACCCACTCTGGGAAAAAGTCCCCACACTCAGGGTTTGGTGACACAGGGCGGGTGCTGGCTCACTGCCTGCAGGGACAGGACATGTTCCCTGCTCCAAAACACAAGGGCTGGAGTACTCTCTCTGCCTGGATTCAGAGGGACTTGTGGTGACATAGCAGCCCATGAATTAAAAACAGCAGCTCATGTATTAGTGAAACAGCAAAGGATTGCCTGCAGGAGGGAACTTTTTTTGGAAATATCAACCTCCTCCCTATATCCCAACCAGAATCCAATCCTGCTTTTAAAAGAAACATTAAGCTCCCCATGGACACCTATATAGGTACCAGAGAATACTGTTTTCAACACCTGAAACCCAAGCTAAACCCACCACAAACAACTGTTTAAGAGGTGGGTGCAGGCTCTGATTTATGTCTAATTGAAAATCCAAGTTAAATAACCTAGAGGTACAAAGATATTGACAGACCCTCACCTTAAAGAGGTTTGTACAGGGAAGAAGGTGTTTCCAGAACAATCAGCCTATTTAATTTAACCATGGCATTGAAACATGAGCTGTGGAAACAGCAATTATCCACAAACACTTCATGAATAGTTACTTTGTCCTCAGAGTCTTCAGATTGCACCATATAACCCACATCCCCTCTTCCTCCACACTCATCTGAGATGTTTGCTCATGTGTGAGCTGAAGACATTCTCAGCTCCAATGCCAAATTTTTAAACTCAATCTAATAAATGTGACTAACTTAACCTTACTGCTGGAAAAATTAAAAGCAAGCAAAAGGACATCTGGCTTAATTAAAGTTGTCACCCTAGCTCTCAGAGGTGGCAGAGTGTGTTGATTCAGATTGTGTCTCAGGCTGTACAGAGGGGAGCACAGAGCCTCATCTATGGAGTGAGTGTGTGAGATCCCAGACACAAATCAGTCCCCATTTTTCTATGGGAACTTACTACAGGTGTTCATAGAGATTGACAAAGGAATTGGCTGGTGTTTCCATGAGCTTCTGGTGTGGGTTCTCAGAAGCCTCTCTGAGCTCTTTCATCTCGTTTTAATCCTTGGCATTGACAGCTGACTCCCATCCCCTCATCTGGTCCCACACCCCCATGTGGTCTCCACCTGGTTGCTCTGGCTTCACATCCCTGTCACAAGAACCTTGCTGTTCCAGCTCTGTCTGCCTCTTCCAAAAGAAGCTTTGCCCCTGCCCATTTGCTGCCCTGTATCCTGGGAGCTGCCCCAGCCCCCTCACAGCAAACAGCATCCCTGAATGAACAGCTCCACCTGCTTCCTGCCCCTAAGGCATGAGAGAGGTTTGGACATTGTGTACTCTGCTGTGAAAAACTGGAGGACCAAAATCACTCCTTGGAACCCAGGGCTGTTACCCAGGGGCAGTAATCTGCTCCCTGCTCAGGATCTGCTGCTCTGGATTTCAGCTGGATGCTCCAGCTTTCAGTATTAGCACCCATCTCTTGTCATCCCTCGGCAACCTGACACCCCTGAGCAGGTGTCGGGTATCGCTTGAGAGCAAGTGCAAGCACAGACACAGTGGAATATTCTGCTTTCCAAAGACAGAACTCCACATGACAAAGCTGTTGTCTGCATGTGCATCTTCAGCACCACCCCAGCAACTGGACGCTGGCTGGGCACACGGGCGATGCTCGGGCTGAAATACCCAGTGCAGATCCATGGAAGGCAGATGAGACTGGAGGCTCTCCAGGGCTCTCTGTGGTGTGAGAGCAGGGCTTGGGGCCACAGGCACCAGCCTCAGCTCCTCCGACCGCTCCACCCCAGGCAGCAGCTCCCTCAGACTCCTCATACCATCTCCACACTGTCCCTGTATCTGCATCTGAACACATCCACAGCTGAATTACTTTCATAAACTGTTCAATGCTTGTCTGCTCTAGGTTTTTTCCACTGATTTAACAGTTGTGCAGTGTCACATCTTGGACTGTGCCCATTAAAACCAATTCTGCTCTGGCCTAGCTCCTGTCTAGGAAAGGAAAGAGTGGAGCCCTGTAATGTCCAGTCATACCATAGGGGTTTTTTTTCAATAAAGCTTCCCCTTATTTAAAAAGAAAAGATAAAACTGCCCAGGCTCACTGTTTCCTCTGGGACCAGATAACAGCAGCACTGAGGAACACACCTGCTACCCTTTGCTTCCTCCTGAAGCCTTTCAGAGCAGCGTGTTATATAAAGCCAGCCTGAGGAGACTCCAGAAGGAGCTGGAGCGCTGCCAGTTGCCACAGCAACAGTCTGCAGGAGCAGGCTGGAGCAGCCAGAGCTGCTCTGGGGCTGCCCCGTACCTTCCCAAAGTGCTCTATCAGGATCTCAACCACGATGTTTTGGAACTTGATGTTCATCATTGCTGCCACAGTGTCCTCCTGTGCTCGCATGAGGGTGGGCCCGAAGATCACCCCCATGTTGGACGGCGACATCAGATTCTCCCGGCTGTGCTCACAGATGCTGCAGAGAGCAGGGGAAGGAGGAACAGAGTTTGGTTTGGTTTGTTTTTTTCCGAACAGATCTTATTCCAAGAAATAAACCCAAAAAATAGGATACTCTAAGAATCAGTCATTCCATTTTCTTTGTTGTATTTCAGGAGAATTTGTTTCCCAGCAGTGACAAACATGGCTCTAACTCTGACACACACATTTAGCTCGGACAGATGTTGGAGAGAGCAATGTGCTGACAGCACATTTATTTAATCTCTTTCCACTCCCAGCTCCTCTTTAAGTCGGCAATCAAAAGTTATCTGCACAACATATACACAAAAGGAATGATTTAAATCCTATATCCTTTTTATCCAGAACTGATTTCTGGCTTTAATTTTCCCTCTCTCTGAAGGAAGAGAACTGAATATAGGGAGCACACTATGGTGGTTTCCAACAAATCTCTGAGGGGTGACAATTTACAGCCCCTGCTCTCACAGGGTATTTTCATTTTTAAATCATTTCCTGCTCTGTGCATGTCTGAAAGGGGATGAAAGGAGCAACCAGAAAGAGAAGCATCACTTTATGCAGAGGGCAGCAAGGATAGTCACCCTCTTTGTGCAATCCACATGGAAATTCCCAAGGGGACTACAGTGGATAAAATTTTGCAAACCCGACCTCCCAAAAGGCTTGTTCTGCTGATTCCATTATTCCTCTTTCTTTGGTTTTAGAGGAAAGCTTCTGCTTACTTGACGAGGTGCTGGATGAGGAGTTCTAACATCTCCCTGTTCTTGTCAGGCAGTTTATAGACCAGTGCATGAATGGCTCCCAGCCTGTAATCCAGGTTCTCAGACTCTGGAAAGCAGGAACACAAAGAAGAATTTGTACCCAACACTTTCAAACTAAATATACCAGGGAAATATAAAGCCAAAGGAAACCTGTTCCCTGTGCAGCATGGGAGAGATGGGGAGCAGAGGGAAGTGAGATTTCACAGCAACAGGGTGAACACTGTGAGAAACAATATGAAGTGGAAAGAGGAAGAAATGGAGCATGAAAGGGAGCCCAGGGACACACACCAAAGGAGGCTGGGCATGGGCAGGTCCTCCTGTTTGCACCCTTGTCCCACACACCTGGGAGCACACAGCCTCCCTCTGGGAGTCCTATCGGCCCAGAGAGCTCTGACACTGAACAACTTAAATATCCTGCAGGGCAAAAACCTGAGTCCCTGACCCAAAGAGCACCCTTAGAAGCATAAACAATCAAGAAACAATAAAACACTCCATGTGAGAAGAATGGTGTGGGGTCTGGGTGGCTGGGAAGCTCAATGGCACAAGTTTCTGAGGGAGGGCAGGGAAAGGATAAAGGTCCTGCCCACACCCAGCCACCCTGGGCTTAACCAGCTCTGAAACTAATAAATCCTGGGCTTGACCACCTTCAGCAAGTGGTGGAACATTTCCCTTTCCAAGAAAGAACAGGTGTTACTCATTCTCCAGAGAGACACATGAAGTAGAAGTGGGCACTATCCCAATCTCTCGGTGACTTCTGGAGGCACAGTGGGATGAGGGATGCTCTAATGCCACACAAATGGGGGGAATGCACAAACGCCAGCACTCCCATGCTGACGGTGATGACCAGCTGCCTGCATCCCTGTCTCCCTCACAGGGCACTGGCTGACAACTGTCATGGCTTATCTGCAATGGCCACAAGGAGGTGACAGCCAAGGACAGGCTGGCTCAGCACAGGTGAAGCCCTGGCACCACACTTGTGCTTCTTGGCTGACCTCTGTTATTCCTGACTATGACTCAATCCCAACAGCTACAGCAGAGAAATGTCTTCCATGTGCTAGTAGACACTGTTTTCAACATCTCGGGACAAATTTCACAACCTAAAGGGAACACCTACTTATCTGGGTGGCAACAGCACCATCCTATTCCTTCACAGGTTTTAAAATAAATATATCAATTCAAGGGGGAAACAATTATTGTGGCACACTTGTGCTGCTTTCAGGTGAGTGACATCCTCTGGCTCTCCAGACCTTCTGAGAGCACAAGACCTGTTTGAGGCAAGGGCACTGCAGTAGCAAAGGAGGGAAGGGAACATCGAGCACCATATCCCCTGCACAGATAAGCACTCGGAGGAAAGGGTCACTGCTCTTTCTACAGGCAAAGCAGCTGGACACCAAGGGCTGAGCTCTGACAAGTGATTTTGATGGACCCTGGCTGGGGATAGCAGGACCAGGGACCATCACTGGAGCATCTGTGGGACTTACTGGCAGCTTGGACCAGCTCTTTGTGGAGCTTGTACGTCATGACAGGTTCAGACAGGTTCCTGCAACAACCAGAAAGAAAACTGAGCTCCGCAGGGCATTGTGACCCCCTCATGACCCATCGTGGACCAATGGGCAAACTGGCTCATCCCTCAGTGCCACCAGGTCCCAGTGGCATCTCCCCGGCAGTCAATATCACTGAAACAGCTCTCCCCATGGGACTGGGGGCTTCTGCAACACCCGTATTTATCATTCCTCCTCCCAAAGCCTTTGTCACTTTGCCCTTTCCAACAGCCAGATGTGGCTATCTGGCAGCTCATTCCACCTTTTATCTATATTAGTCCCAGTCCCCTTTGCATCCTTAGGGCAGGTGTGACCTGCAGTGCTACCTGAGATAGAACTTCAGTGAGCTGGTAATGGTCTTGATGTCCCAATCCCCACTCTGGAGATCCACGTCTCCAGGGCATTTTGGATCTGGAGTAAGAATGAAAAGATTTTAGAATAAAGTTAATTTAGAGGTTGCTAATAATCAGCCTGCTTGGGGTGGGGGTTTCCCCTCGAGACACACGAAGCCACAGCAACACACAAAGAGAGCTCCTGATTCTTATGGCTGGGAAAAGCTGAACAACAGCACCAGTGCCAGGATTTTGGAGAGGCTGGGGAGCAGTGCTAATGAGGGACAAAGAGAAAAGCACAAGGTAAAATTTAAGCAGTGCTGAAAAGTCACTGAGAGCATATTCTCTATAGTTTATTTTTTCCCAAGGATGGAAGGAACAACGCATTTCAACAAGACAAGCTTTCTGACATACAAAGTAATCTGAATGCCAGCTCCAATCCCTCATTTGCAGGTACTCCCCTGAAGGCTGGTCTGGAAGCATTCCCTCTTGCTGCGTGGAGAGGAAGGAGCTCAGGGGAGGCCCTGCAGCATGGAAGTACAGTTTGCTCCTGCCTACCCCCACTGATAAACCACATCATGTCTGTGGCACCACAAAGTGAAGGATGTGGTTGTAGGATGGGGGGAAACTGGACTACAGAAATAAACAGCAGGATTTATTTTTAAAAATAAATAGTACTAGAGATTAAAAAAAATTAAATCTATCTCTTTAGAGTGGTTAAGGATGAAATGTTGCTGAAGCAGTTGTTTCTTTGGTGTTCGACTTCCCATTGCGCATTCATATGCAGTGGGGCGGCAAGTGGTTACCCAGAACCATGCAGTTAAACAAAACAAAAAGCCACTCACTGGTGGGATTCAGAGGAGAAAACCACAGAGGAGGGTGAGAATCAAGCAGCAATAGAACCTGAGAACTCAGCAATGAGTCATATGCCAGCGGAGCTGGGCAGATGCCTGAAGTCACGGCTCTGTGAGAATCGGGCACAGCCAGACACCAGTACAAACCAGGGTTTTAATAAACAACATCCAGAGTAGAAGCAATTCGAAACAACAGCTAAAGCCTTTGAATGCTACATTAATATCAGATGTCTGAGCTGGCGTGAGCGTGAGGCATGCAGGCAGCGAGGTGAACGCAATCCCTGCCCTGTGCTCCAGCCCTGGGCAGGGTTGGGGAGAATGGCTTGGCCTTGGGCAGGTGGGGATTGACCCCAGAGGTCCCCCAAGAGGCTCGCAGGTGACCATGAGGTGAGAGTATGATGGTCTCAGCCAGGGCCCAGCCCAGAAGTGCCAGTCCTGGCACAGAGCAGTGCTGCTGAGCGCCACAGCCTGCCCAGACTATACTGTCTCCAGTTGCCAAGCTTGTACGACAGACAGATCTAGCCACAGGAAGGCCTGCAGCAGAAATGCATCCATTGACTTCTTAACAGGTACATTGACTCCTTAACATGCACACTGCACACAGTGAGGTGTCCCCATCCTTCCAGAGAAAAACCTTACACCAGGGTGGAGGGCTCTCTGTGAAGGCCACCTTCCCAGTCCAGCTCATCATGTTATCCCAGGAAAGAAGGGGAAGATGAACCTCAGAGAGGTCGCAGGGACCAAAACCCATGCTGGACATTTCTCACTGTGGAACCTGATCCTCTCTGTCCCTCACAAACAATTCAAGAATAGGACAGTGGGATTGCACAGAATAATTAACTCTTACCAAAAAAGGCATTCAGCAACTTCTGCACCTGGATATTGCTGCCAACAGTCCGGTACACACCCTCCGTAGTGATTCCTAAGAGGACAAAGCCAAGAGCGTTAGCCGAGGTTTCCCGCTGGTGGTCCAAAAGCCCCATCTAGTGGAACTGTTTTCCTGCTGCAGGACTCTGTCCCACATCCCGGGCGCTGTCCCATATCCTGGGCCCTGTCCCACCCTCCGGGCTCTGCAGGCAGGGGCTCCCAGCAGCCAGCCCCCAGCACCACCGTGGTCACCATGTCATGGTCAGGTGAGCACAGGCAGGGCATGGGACACACCAGCCCACACACCCCTTTTCTGAGGGGTCCTGCTTTATCACGGATTTGCTCAACCCCTCACAGAAGATAAAAACATCAAAGTAGAATCTGAAAACGCTGGCCAGTGCTGGGACAGGCAGAGCCACTGTCTCTCCTGGCTCTGGAAGTCGGGTCTTGGTGCCCCTGCTCCTCCCCACCTCAGTGGGCCTTGGATGCCACAGCCCCAGAAACCTGGAGATGAATCCAGGCCCCCGTCCCGTACTAGTGATGTTCACTGGATGTTCACTGGTGCAGGCTGCACGATATGTGACAGCCCACAGGATGAGCTGCCACCCCTCCACCTGCTTCTACTGCTTCACAGACTGGGGCTGAAGGAGCTTGTAGCCACCCTGAGCCCCAGGAGCTGGTCTCCCACCCTGCAGTGGGTGTGCTCAGGGCCAAAACTGAGAAAGCCATGAGCAAAACCAGCATAAAGGTGGAAGTACAACCCCAACTGACTTGGTACAACATTTCTGACCAGATGGGATTTCTGCTCCCAAAGAACACACATTTAACCGAAGAACACACATTCCTCAGCTAAAGGCTGAAGTCCTGTGTCAGTGACCAACATTGTACTGCAGGAGCTACAAGGTAACTCAAGGCCATGGGAAGCACGGCCAGGCTGGGTGAGCTCCTCACCTTTGGTCTCCACGGCATTGATGCACTTCCGAACAAACTTGAAGCCAACCTCGTTCAGCTCCACTGTTTTGGACAAGGAAGCCATGTTAGCTGCCTGAGCACTCCTGGGGAGCCCTGGGACCCCCTCAGCCCCAGCCCCCCTTGGCACCCAGAGTTGCAGTGCCCCAGCACACAGAGTGTTCACACCTGCACCGCATCCCCTACACCTTCAGGAAAACACTGGCATTTTGGACATCCTGACAAGGAGTTATTAGCTCCATCTCTCCCATTTTTCCTCAAATTTATTTTTAGTTGCAGCACTGCTCCTTATCCCCTCTCTGTCTTTAATAACAGCAGTATAAATTGGTGCTTAAGAATAATAATAGTGTAAATCATGTGGATTGTGTCTAACAAATAATTGAATAATCACTTCCACAGCAAAATCTGTAGTTAAAGCTCTTCCACATCAAGGGACTGTGTAATTTCTGCTTATCTACATCACTAGGATTAAAAAGCAAAACCAATACAGCTTGACGTGCTGAGGAAAACTGAGTACAGGGCTTGTTCCACTGAGCTGGGGAATCCTATGGGATCCCTGCATTTTCAGCAGGTTGTTTATACTGCTTCTGTCTGCTCTGAGCAATAGCAACATCAAGCTCAGATGTCTCATAGCCCTACCCCAGGAATAAGCACAGACTCCTGGGTGCTTGATACTAAGGGCTATGATACCACTGGAATTCTTACCAGCTCTAATCTATTACAAATAGAGAATGTTTATTCAGTGAAACCCTAATTCACATTCCTCCCAGCGTGTGATGTGAACATGGCCTCACAGCAGGTTTTTGCTCGTGCTTCTGGGAATGCTCCCTCTGTGCTCATTAGAGCCAGCTAGTTACAGTGCTGATGAAGTGAGCTCTGAGACAGAATGCAGGTTTCACCCAGCTAACAGAGCCCCAGAGGGTTCCAGGGCTCTGCAGGGTACACTCCACTGATGCCAGAGGGGACATGGGACACGGTGGTGGGTGGGAGAGCCAGGGAACTCAATGCCACCTCTATCGCCCTATTACAATCTTTGTTAAGATCTCTCAGAATCTCACTGAATCTTACATCCCACTACTCCTCGCTAAATAAAAACTGCTTGCTGCAGTTCTGTGCAAGTTGTTCTTATCTGGGTTCAGTGCCAGCCACTGTGATACAAGAACAGAAGTCACACTGCTGTCATGGAGCAGGGACACTGCTACTCAGCAGGAATTGAGGATGAGTGTATCTGCAAGGAAAATCCTGCCTGGCCTCGAGGTTGTGAGAGCCCATAGAAGAGCAACAGAAGTGACTCACTTTCCTCCTGCTTCGTGATGGGACTGTGATAAATCTGAAAAAGGGAGAGGGAATGGGGGAAAAGGAGAAACAAAAACATCAGCAGCATGATTTGGTATTTATTTCTAAAAGAAAATGCAGCATCCCATAAATCACCCATATATCACCCATAAATCACTCATAAATCGCCCACAGATTACCCAGAGGCAATCACAGCCAAAAAGACAATGTCCCATTGAAATGTCATTTTATAATTCGGCAAGAACCCATTATCTGCACAATCAAGGAGTTTCTGCCTCCCTGCATTTCAGTAGGGCACCTATTGCGAGAGAAATTCTCTGCTCTGTAGGCAAACCACAGAGCTCTGAGCTTTGTTCAGACCGAAGGAAGCAAATACCAGTAAGCACAGAAAAGTGGGAGAACATGGGTTCAGAGTGGGCAGTGACACTTTTGAAAAGGTGGCTAAGAGCAGGGACAGACAGATAAAACATCATCTCCGGCAGGTAGTGAGGAACAGGAATAGGAGCGAACCAGCCTCGGAAAGGCCGGTCCTCAGGTGGGCTGGCACAGCAAGGGAACATCCCGAGATTTAAGGGGGAAACCCAAAATCCCCAGTGGTAGCCGAGGGAACGGCATGGAACCCATGGCGATCGTGCAGCGCTGATCCCGAGCAGCACCCGCCGGCAGAGGACACTGCTCAGCAGTGCATTCCAGCTGGGAACAGCTCCAGGAACACTCACCGGCTCCTTTCCATCCATGGCCTCCATCCACAGCCTTCGGTTGGCTTCTGAGAGCGCCTGCAGAGTGATGGTCCCGGACCTGCGCGGAATTCCCCCAGGGACAGGCAGGGAAAGGAAGAAAAGTTGTTTTTAATAGACATGGAAAAGGGATTTGCTGCAGGCTCGTGGGGTTTGGGGATGCAAAGCCTCTCACCTTTCATTAGTTTCAATGTCAAAACAAAACCTTTTGTCTATGGAGTCAGTCTTTCTCCTTACGCAGGATTTCAGGGTCAGGTCCAAGGTGCCCTAGAAGAGAACATGAAAGCCAAGGTCAGAGGACAGAAATATGGGAGATTTCAGGCTCCTCAGTCCTCTCAGCTGCAGCCCAGCATGGCATTGCCCATGGCATGTGTCCTGACATTCTGATGGCATTGGTACCAGGAGCACAGGTGGTCCTCCCACCATCATCACAAGCAGAGATAAGAGGCTCTGAGTTCCAGGCTTGCTCTCAGCCGAGAATATTCTGGACTTCACCGCACTACCCCACACAGCAGCACTCTGTCTCTACAATGCTGGAACGCTGCTCCAACAAACCCAGTGAGGTACTCCCAGGCCTCTGAGGCCAAGACCACGCTCACCTGTGCTCTGATACAGCTGGGTCCTAATTTTTATTAGAGCTAGTCATCAGTACCAATTACCCACACCACCAACGATCCAAATGGCTTTACACAAACTCTTTTGTGGCAAAGGGACTTATATTTCCTGAGCCCAGCTAGAGCAGATGTGCTCTGGAGAGGCTTAGCTCTGGCGCTGGGTCATGTCCCTTCATGTCCCTGTGCTCTACAGCAGAGTCGATTCATAATCTGATTGTGGGTTTGTGGCCAGCTGTGACCTGATGGTGCAGGCTACCAGACTGCCGGAGTTTGGGAAAAGCACTAAGTTTTCCAAGCTCTTATCTGCAGTAATGGGCCTTACTAGATATGCTTATGGCATAAATGGCAACAAATCTGTCCATACAAATAGTTTGGACATTTCTTTGCCCAGCTCTCTGCCAATGGGTTGCAAAACATCTATTTTATTTTCCTGCTGCAGTGTGCAGAGCCCTGCCAAAACCAGACCATGAGCTCACACACTGGAGCACATATGCCTGGCTAGGAAGGCCCCAGGGACCTGCTCCATGGCAGAGGAGGGCGGGGGATTCAGCTGGAGGCACTGGCTCTGCTCCATCCTCCCACTCCTCCCCTGTCATGCGGAGGGACTGAGGGAACTCCCAGACTTTGGTAAACCAAAGCACTTTGTGAAAGAAGTAGTTACCCAAATTTCTGCCGAAGTGCAGTTTGGAGCTGTACTGTTGCCCTCGCCTCTCTCAACACTGTCCCAGTCCCACAGAACAGTGCTGAGAGCAGAAATCAAACCACAAACCAGTGCCGTGAGCACATGCCGAGGCAAGGAAATGCTGCATTTGGAAGCAGTAACTCCTGTAGTAACTTGAGTCATTCAGGCACTTCAGTGGCTGCCAGTTCTTGTGGCTCCCAGCCCCTGTGCACGGGGAAGGATCAACATCAGCTGGTCTAGGGAGGCACAAGTTTCACCCCAGACCGAACTCATGGGCCAGCACTGGCCAGTATTGCTCGCATCACACGACCCACATCTACTGCCAAACCTTACAGGGCCTGGGCTCCCAGGGACACAGTGGAGTGAGACCTCTCCTCAAGGGGATGCCTCTTCCAGGTGACACCAAACTGCCTTGTGCAGGCAGGGAGGGGTCAGAGCCCACCCCTCTGCTCTGTGGCACCTGCAGGGTCAGCTCTCACGGGAAGAGAGGCCATATGTGCATGGAAGGTGGGCTCGGTGGTTGGGCCAGTGTTTGCAGACATCCAACTCACTTGCTTAGCTCCAGGCTTCTGGTCTATGGGTGTCATCCGTAAGGTTTTTGCCTCTTTTTCGTACTGGCAGTAATACTTCACCCAGGAGATGCCCAGCGCCCCTGTGGAACACACGAGAGGCTGGAATCAGGGACAGGGCTGTAGCTGGATGCAGTCAGCAAGGTATGGTTAGTGCTGCCCACGCCCTCCCTTCTCTGGGGATGGACACTGATAGCCCTAGGGAACATCTCCCTTGCAAATGTCTCCATGGGCAAGAGCCAGGAGGAGAAGAGAGGGAAAGGAGGAAGAGAGAAGGGGGAGGAGATGAAGAGAGAAGCAGAGGAGCACAGGGCAGCAGCTGCCTCCAGCACCCTCCCAACTCACTGCTGGTGAAAGGATGTTTGTGGGACTCTGACCACAAGCTAGGCTGGTTTGGCCAAGCCCAGCCAAGACCTACACTGGCAGGATCCTACACGTCCTGAATGCCTGTTTCACAAACCCCACTACTTTTTCCTGTTGGTGAAAATTCAATAATAAAGACAACAGGAGCTTTAAAATACTCTGAAGTTCCTGTTTCTGGATTTATTGTCACTTTTGTCTGTTTTCTTACCTGAACTGCTTTATAGGAAATAAACTGGTATTTTTTTCTGTAATTTGTTTTTAAGTTGCAGTTGTCAGGAGGAACAACTTCTCATACTTGATTTATAGGGAAGCATAAATAGAAGCAGCAAATAGCCACTGGCCTGCAGGAACATGCCACATTTGGGGTCTAAAATTACTGAGTGTGCTTTCTTTTAAAAGCAGGATAAACAGACATAAAAAGATATGTATAAATAGATTTCTACATAGGATAAAGAATGAATGTTTACAAAGTTGTCTGTAGCCTCGGAGGTCACAGTTTTGTACAGATTTATGTCCCCTGAGCATTCCCGCTACATGGCCATGGAGAGCTGCAGGGTTTGGAAAAGGCTGTATTTGGTTTGATTTGATTCTGCTCAGAATTACAAGTTTCACTCTCAGCAGCTAAACTCAACACTGGTTCCACCTTGGCTGTGCTCAGCTGCCTGCAGAGACTGCCAGAGGGAGGCTGGGCAGGACACCAGATTCATCCTGGTAAAACACAGCCAAGGCAGAATCTGCCAGAGCTCGAGGCTCTGGAGTCATAAATCCCATCTCATCGGAGTGCTGGGCAATTAGCCCTGTGCTGTCACAGCTCATGTCACTTGGAAAAAGCTCTTTGCCACTGCTGATAAAGCTGCCTGCTGAGGCTGCTGGTGCTTCCTCAGGCACTGCAGGCAGTGACACCCCAGGCACCTCAGGCACTTGCAGAAGGTGACACCCTGGACATGCTGTGCCCTGGCAGCAGTGACACCCGGTGCAGCAGGGCTGGCCTGGGCACAGGAGCTGAATACAGCCCACAGCTGGGTTATGTCAGGGCAGCACATTCCCTACTGCATCAAGGTGCATCCCAAAGCCATTACATTTCTCCTGAGTGTACAGGTAGCCCTCGATGGTTGGCTGCCCAGGCAGCTTGCAAGTTAGGGGTGCTTCCTTCATCCTCTTCTTCAGATCTTCCAGCTCCTCCCGTGTGCTGGAAAAGTGATTCCTTGTCTGGTAACAGAAAACAAACAGAAGCATATTTGAACATGAGCAAAGAGTGAGCTGCAGGTATTTATTCCTGAGGTGCTGTAACAGAAATGAATCCATTTCCAAGGTATAAAACATGGGAACCACTCCCCAAATCCACATGGAAACTGGCTATAAGGATCACTGGGCTCTTAGAGATGATCAAAGAGTCACACCATGTGCAGAGATGGTGATGGAGTGCCATAGCTGGGAGGCCACTTGTTCCATTAATTAAGGAACTTCAGCATATTTCAAGGCTGAGTGGAGCAGAGGCAGCACCTGAGCTCCCCATCACACCATTGCTAAGGTAACAGGTGTATTCTCCTCCCAAAGGTATTGATTCCCAAAGGATCATGCTACACTGCTTGGCATGAAAGAGTCACATCAACATGGGATACAAAATCCAGGCATTTTGATGGAATACTACTTGAAACAATTAATGAGCCAGCAGCAAAACCAGCTTGGCTCAGATTTATGGCTGTTGTTCCACAGAAATGAAGGCCAGTCAGGAAAGACCGCGTATAAAGGAAACAGGACTCAGATATTCTACCCCATAAGCACACGTGGCCAGCAGAGGAGCTTATCAAAGCATGTAGCAAGCCTGTAGGAAGCCAGTACCATTAAGATCAAGGTTAGAGGCCTTCTTGGAGTACAATTTCCATCTCATGAAACGGAAAGAAAATCTCAGGCTTGTTAACGCACCAGGTTAAATGATACAACTGCAATAGCCCCTTCCAGAGAAAACAATTTCATAGACCTGTGAACTGTCCTGTGCAGGAGAGAGGAAAACACATGTGAACTGAGATGGAAATAACTGTATCTGCAGCTCCCACAACACAAACATGACCAGACTGCTAGGGTGGAAAGACCTTGCCATCAAAGGTGTGTAAATCCAAATGAGAACAGAAGTCACACAGAAAAGTCCTTCAGCTGGGCAGGGACTCACATTCTGCAGGCTGAGCTGGAGCTGCTGCTTGTATGGGAGGAAATCCTGTGTCAGCTCTACTGTCAGGTTGTTGTACGTGAAGAGGCTATGGAGAAATGCCAGCACCTGCAATGGAGGGAAGGGACACACTGAACTTTTGTGTTTATAACCGAAGGAAAGATGGACAGAGTGTGGGGTTTCAGAAATTACAGATACAATTATTTTTTCCTTACAACTTTGGAATGATGCCAGCCTTGATATGACTTATCCACCACAGTGTCCCTAATGCCCAAGCTACTACCCACACATCTGTCTGAATAAAACACCCAGAACAAAAGACCCTGCAGGGAGAGCCAGAGCAGATCTGCAGAGTGCTCATCCACAAGATCCACAGGGTCCCATGACCCCATGCTCCACTGCAGCCGGCACTGGGGCAGAGCAACCACCCAGGGCAGGGTCCCTGCACTCAGCCACAGTCTGGGACCACTGCAGGCCAGGCTGGGACAAGTGAGCAGAGCAGGTAACACCTCTGTCCCTCTGCAGACAGACAACACTTACCAAACCCAAGGGGGCCAAGATAATCCATAACAAGACCTGTAGCTATGTACAGTGTCCAATCTGTTCGTCAGGATCGATAGCCAGCCAGAAGAAACAGGGTTGGGGCTTCTCAGTGCTCCAGCAAACATCACTAAGGCTGTCAGGCTGCAGCAAGCTAAGGGTGCAAGGTTAACTCCTGCCCCACAGGACCTAATCCAACCCGGCAACTCATCCCTTTCTGCCATTGCCAGCACATCTGAGCATCAACCAATGAGACCAAGAGAAAAGGAAGCTCCTACCGGCTCCACAATACTGAATTTCTTGCTTTCTTGTACTTCCTGGATCTGGTACACATACTCCAGGGAAGACTCAAAGAAATTGTGTCTCTCTTTGTCCACTTGAAGGTCAGCCTAGAAGAAAGAGGGAAAGGGGGAAAAAGAAAATACATCACATGTAGTTTAAAAATATTTGACTTGCTTTGGTCTGTCAGCCCACAGATAGTTTTGACCTCACTAAAAACAGCCTGCCAGGTGTCTAGCCTGGCTTTGAACTGGAACACTGGATTTTCTTTTATGTCCGCCCATTTTTGGCTCCCTTCATTCAAGGATCCAAAACCTCTTCTCACTCTGCAAGGACAAGGCTTCACCAAAGCTCATTTGTCATTTTAGCACAAGCCTCTTCTCCACATGCAACCCTCTGAGGACAAGGCCACCGTCACCACCCTGTTGCCTGATTCCATCTGTGTCCCAGAACCAGCAATTCTGGAGCTGCAGCAGTGGCAGGAGGACACAATTATCCCAGAGCTCATACACAGTCTGCCTTGCAGAGATGCTTGGAGGTTGATCTGACAACTGGTCTGACAGATCTGACCAGATCCAGCTGCTCTGGTGTGGGCTGGAACAGCTGGGTTTCCTTCCTTGCTGCCACATGCTGGCAGCAGCACAAGCTGGCAGGAACCCCCCTCCTCTGCCTGCCCCCACAGCCACCCAAAAGCACCAGCAGCAAGGCAGGACGCCAGGCCAGTAGAAGGAAAAATAACTGGTTATTTTGCGGCCATAGAACTTCCCCAGATGAAAGGGTGGCCAGTCGCCAGCTGTGCCAGGGCCACTGGTCACTGACCTACACCATCATGGTGACAACAAGCAATGACATCACCTAAAGCCATGACCAGCATCCAAGAGACACAGGAGAACTATGAGCTCGATTTCCTTGGTCTCACACAGACAATCCAGGCTTTGGGTAGATTTAATTGATTATGAATTTCAACAGGTTACTGGAAGGGATGATTCCCCTCCCCTTTTTTAAGACCTAGAACAGCTGGTGCTGTTGTTTCTGGACCTAACTCTGAGGAAAATTCCATACACACCTCCTGTAACTGAGATTCCTTCTTTTTGGAAGACAAATGCAAGTGGCGATCCAGCATAGAGTAAAACTTCTCACCATCCTTCTCAAACTTTTTCTTTCTTTCCTGTAGATGCAAGAGATTGAAGCAGAACCAGTTATTGGCATTTCTGGGATAAGAGCATGCATCAACACTAAGATCCTTTGTGCAATTCTGTATTCCCATGGACAAATTTTGGTCAACCTAGCCAGAACAGGAAGCCACCTCTCATTTGCTCTGCTTTCACAGCCTCTTGCCTACCTTGGATGTTACACCTCAAGACCCAGTCTAGCAACAGTCTGTGGCATAAGAAGTATTTTTTCATGTCAACATCATGAGGTGCTGTTCCCTCTCTCAATCTCTTCAATATCCAGTAAACTGGACATGTACCTGTCCATCAAAAACCTATTCACCACCTGCTGATGTGCTGTTCACACAGCCCAGAAACAACTGGGAGAACACTGCAATGTCAGAGACACATCAAGGTCAGGTAAAGGTTCATTAGAGTTTGGCAACGTTCTGTTCTTGAGAGACTCTATCATTTGTTTCTGAAGAGTACCAGAAGGAAAGCAGAAGCCTGGAAGGTCAACAAGTGGGCAGGAAATCCTCATCTGCCTGTCAGGAGTGGTGCAAAGAGAGCACAAATGAACAAGAGCAGCAAACAGACACTCGAGAAGGAATCCCTGCGAGCAGGCAGGGAGCAGCAGAACTGAGCACCAGGCTGTTGGCTCCTGCCTTGAGCTGACTGTGACACTAGCGATCAAAAACCAACCAGAGTAGGGGCCAGGTTGAAAAAATATCCACTTCAGATGGTAACTGAGATACCGGGGATTCCTAGGAGGCAACTAAATTACTAAAATCAGGAAATTCCAGCCTGGCAGCAGCCTCAGTGCCAGGTCCAAGCAGTTGAGAGCTTTCACTATGTACACATAGTGCAGATAATGCATGGGATGCCCAGATCCTCTGTCTGGCTTTTGAAAGCTCAAGAAAGTGAGAAGTAGTTAGGAAGTTCCAGCTTCCTTGGAAATTACTGGTATCTTTCAACACCTATCTGCTGAAAGCCCTGAAATCCTGTTCTCATGCCCCCACTCAGAAATTCATGGATAAACAAGCATACACCAGTGCCACCACAAATCAGAGCAGGTGGACTCTGCCAGACTTCCGGGTATTAGGAATGTTCTTCATGAATTCAGTAGTGACCGCAGCTTCCCCTGCCATGAAGTTTTGCTTCCCCATTCCACTTGCATGGACTATTCCATCTGTCTGTCAGGAAGTCCTGCAGCAGGATGCCTGGGGGCTCCCAAAACCCCTACCTGAGCTCAGTACAGTTGGCTTCTGATAACAGTAACAAGCCTTCCTGCCAGCTGCCTTCCTGGGAAAAGGATTCTCTCCCCACAAGAGTCCTGACATGGTTGTAGTGAAAGCACAATTACCATGGGGAAATGGAACCAACTCAACTACCCCTGCTTAAGTGTAACTGTCTGGAGGAGGGCAGGTTTAGCCCAGAAAACCTCTTCACCTCAGCAATTACATGTCCTGCCCTGCAGACCCTGGAATTACAGGACACCTGAAGGGAAGTGTATCCTCTGGAATCACCCCCTGCAATATCAGGTACTGTGACTCCATGTTAGCAACCTCACACCTCAGAACAGAGAGATCTACATCAAATCCTGAGGAGCAGAGAGTCCTCCAAGGGCGAATCCTAATTTAAGCAGCGCAGCAACTGCAGGGCTGAAGCCAGGAAGGACTATCAAAACAAACCACCACCCTTGTGACTAACGCCCTGATCAGCAAACTCAGACTCAGCGCAGTGAAAGCATTTGCAGAGCAGCAGTTCCTGTGTCTATAAGGTCACACTCCTGGGCTGTCTGTGCCACTAATGCCCCATCTAATGCAAGGAACTCAGCTTGTTTCTATTTCCTTAATGAGGAGCCTCCAAACCCTAAGACCACAGAAGGGCAGGGAAGCAGAGCTGTGGGGCTGCAGGCACAGGGCTCCTGTGGCCACCTCCTCACACCCAGGCTTGGATGGCTGTGCCAGCAGCAGTTCCTAAGAAGGAAAATCAAGTGCTTCCATGGAAAGCTAGCTCCAAACCCAACCAAGAGCTCTGCTGTCTTCACCAAGGCGGTATGCAGAGGTGGTGATGGCAGCACAGGGATGGTGCCATCACAGCTCCTCAGCAGAGCTGTGGGCGAGCAGCTGAAGATGCAGCAGGAAAGGGGCTGAAGCCCACTCCAGGTGTCCTCTCCTGCATCTTGGCTGCCAGCAAGCAGCACACATAGGGTGACTCAGCTGTCCCCCCCCCTGTGGAGAGGCCACCAGGGAAGGCAGCCACACTCAGGCCAGAGCTGGGACCAACCTCGCCTGCTCTCTGGCTGGGAGGCTGCTGACCTGTGCCAGGAGCTGTGGGAAAGCATGGGGCAAGGGAACAGCTGCCCACCAGAGCCTGGTGCTACCATGGCCAGACACAGCAGACCCCATAGGTAGGGAGCAGGGATGGGATGGGCAGGGGGAATGTGCCTCTGGATGCAGCAGCCTGGGAGCACATGGCCCCAGGCTTGTCCCCAGGAGAGGTGACATTGCTGTGGGAGGCTGTGGTGCCTGTGCAGATGGCCACAAGGTCAAGAATCCATGGAGGAGGCCATGAGCTGTGTGTGGCCATGGTGCCCACACAGATAGATGCAGCCTGCAGCTACAGGGAGACCACAAATCACCACGCAGCAGCTTTGCTACCAGCTTGTGGGCAGCTCCCTGTGGGAAGACACGGTGAGTCCTGGGGCAGAGGGGTCACCTCTGCTCAGGGAAATACTAGTGAAGAGAAAGGAAAAGCCTGGGAGAACAATGGAGCTGGAAAGCCAGGCAGCAACTCTGGGGAGTGCCTCCTCCTCTGCCAATGCCCACGGTAGGCAGGGGCACTCGGCTGCACTGGGGACATGGAGCATTGAGCTCTTCCTGGGGATTGAAGGGACTGGGAGTGATGTCCAAGATGGACCCATGTGCAACAGGACCACAGTGCAGCATGGCATTTTGGGCCACTAAGAGGCAGCTTGCCAATCATTCACACTCTGGCTAATTAGCATATAACTGAACAACAGAAGGATGACCTACAAATCCTTCGAGTTGGCTGCTGAACAAAGCAAGACAAGACAAAAAACAACACAAAAAAATCACCCAGACTGAAGCACAATCTGGAAACATGAGCACAAATTAGTTCCTAATGAATATTCAGCAAAGGGCAGCCCCACGTTCCCATTAAGGTTTGCCAAGTCCAAGAGCCTCCCATCTCCCATTTATTGCTCACCAGGAACAACTGAGCAGATCCCACCGAGTGCTGGCAGGAGGGTGCTCTGCAAAAAACCCACACTGGGAGCTTTGACAGCCATTGCTGTACCCAGGAATGAGCAGGAGCCCGTGGGACAGCACTGGCTGCCTGCTGTGGCAGGTGATCCAGCAGCAGCTCTGGCTGCTCTGCGTGTACTGGGTCCTGCCAAAACCCCCACTGCCGCTGGCACTGGGGCAACACTGGAGCCCCTCAGCAGCTTCAGGTCCAGCTGACCAAGGGGAAAGGGGCAAATGGACTTGCCAAAAGTCCTCCTTAACCATTAGTTGCTAATTAGGATCCTCTGAAATTCCCATTTTAGGAGAGGTGGAGTGAGTGGCAAGTGAGAAGCCCAGCTCACAGGCCTCTTCTCCTCTCCATAGGGAATGAAACACATTTTGTTTGCTGGGAGCCCCCACCTCCATGCACACCTGAGGGGTTGGGGTGCAAGATCAGTAGATGGAGGATCATCACAGCTCATTTTTATGAGGCAGCAGCAGTTAACTCAAAAATAGATTTCGAAAAAGTCCAGGGGTGTAGAAAGAGTAGTTCCATCAAAGCATACTCAGTTCATCCTGGTGTTTTTCCTTCACACACACTGGTTTCTCTCAAATGCTCCTTAGGCCCTGCTCCCACAGAGATGAAAGCAAGTAAAAGTTACTATCCCCCCTTTCTTTTAAAATTATAATTAATTAAATTAATAACGGAATTAACTAAGTCCTTTTAGGAATATGTTATCTCCTATGGAAGAACTTTTGACAAACACTGCAGCTATTCAACATTTCTCCTGCCCTTACAGTATACCCAAACAAGTTTTTCCCTCTGACTTTTTTGGTTTGCTTTGTGTTTTTTAAAAAAAGCTGTCTCCTTCCAAGTGAAACTGGAATTCAACTTTTCCTATTCAAATCTTATTTGACTCAGTAAAGTGTGTGGCCAGGCTCTTCCCAGTGTCCCAGCCCCACAGCGTGGAGCTAAGCCCCAGGGCTATGGAGAGGGAGGGATGGGGCCTCCATATAAGTCAGCTCCTTTCCACACTCATCCCTGCCATGAGTGCCAGAGCTGGGAAGTGGGTGAGCTCAGGGGGTCCCAGATCCTCCCTTTTATCTGTGATGTGGCACAGCACAGCACAGCAAGTCACTCCCACTGACAGCAAGCCACGGCAAGAACAGTGACCCCATGGGGCTGCGGCAGGAGGGAGTGGCCAAGGGGGCCCCAGTGACAGCCTGGGGCTGCCCCATGTGGGAGCACACCCTCCTGAGGAGACTCCATTCGTCCCGGGAAAACGAGTGAATGCAGACTCAGATGTGTTGGTCAGACTGGCTGCACTCCAGCCAGAGGCATCACAAAGCCTCGATTCAAGGGCTCTTCCTATTTGGCTTCAGCAGCTCGGGAAGGGAACAGAAAACATCTCACAGAAGGCGATGCTGCCAAAATACGGAAACTAAGCAGAGGGCACGAATTCCCTGTGTCATGTCTCCAGCCTGTTCCACAGCCTGGCCTCAGCCTCTGCCCCTGCTGTAGATCGGGAAGGGCCCACGGGGCAATGCCAGGCCCAGCAGCAACGGGAGGAACCTGCACTGACAGAGCCCCACTGTGAGGAGACTCATTTGTACTTCACACCTTCTGCTGCCGGGTGGGGATGACCTGGGGATGCTTTGCAGGCTGGCAGGTGAAGGAAGGCTCTGTGCCCGAGATGATACCCGAGGGTGCAAGCCGCCAGCAGTATGGCACAAGCTCCTGTCAGGGAAGCATCAGAGCTTAGGACCACGGTGCCCCAGCACCTCTGCAGCTCATGTTCCTCACAAGAAACAAAACCCAAAACCAAACCACAGTGGCTCAGCCACCTGCAACAACTCTCTGCCCTCTGCCACCTCTCCAGCTGCTCTGAGCAGTGTCCTGCCACTGTCACCACCCTATGCTTCCACCTGGAGCCCCCTGCCCGTCCACAGAGACCGAGAGAGGGCTGCAGGCTGCCAGCTGAATCCGTGTCAGTGCTGGGGCTACGCCACCAGCCCTGCTAAGATCCGTGCCTGCCTGCCAGGCATGGCCACTGCTGGACAGGACATGGGCACACAAGCCCGTGCATGGAGGCAGCTTGCCTCTCAGGGCACAGCACACTCTGGGCCGTGGGCAAAGTGGCCCTTACACACCTTAAGGGCTCTCTGGGAAGAAAACAGCCCGAGGCACATGAGAGCAGGGGCTGTGGGCAGCATCTCTGCCATGCTCATGGCTGTAGCTCTTCAGAGGTTTCTACACACCAGCCCTCAGGGCATGGCAAAGGGCAGGAGGGCCATTGAGTATCTCTTCTCAAACCCTGTATTTACTAAACGTCAAAGCCTCCAGATGGGCTGGGCTCAATCCAAGCCCCAAGTGTTCTCCAAAACATCTCCATTTCGGAGCTGGGTCAGTGCCAGCCCCATTTTAAGCTGCCGCTGAGTAACGTGGAACCTGGACTTCTTGATAGCAGACAAGGGAAAAATGATCTTCTGTGCTCCACATGCACAGAATTTGCTTTTTATAGCTTGTTTCTTTAAAAGTTTGGTCCATCTGAAAGACTCGTTAGATGCTTTACGTAAATATTTCATAACAAAAGCCCTACGACTATAATCAGGTTCTGCCTGCTGGCCTCTGCTGCTTTCCCTCCTTCCCTTTTTCTCTCCTTCCCTTCCTCCCTCCCACTCTACCACACACTTCTCTGCAGAAAGTATTTTTTCTCAATAGCACTGACTGAACAAAGGGGAGAGGAGAGAAAGCAGCAAGGATGATCTCCTGGTTGAAACAAGCACTCCTTGCATAGGACGGAGGCGGTGCTGGAGTCAGGCCAGGAGAGAACCCAAAGAATTCAGGAAAAGATTTTGGAGCCTCTCATGATTGAAAAATCAGACTAAAAGTCACAGCACGAACCCTCATGCCAGCAGCTGAAAGCCAGCATTGAACAGGGAGTTTCTGAGTGCCTGAAGTCAGAATGCAGTAGAGCAACTGTCTGCTTGCTAACAACAACAGGAGAAAAATCTGAATTCAAACACAATAACAGAAAACAACTGAAAACAAATAAACAAGTCTTACCTTGGTGAAACCTATCTGCTCCTTCCGGAAGTTTTCCAAAGGTTTGATCAGCAAATCACTTGCGTTCTGCACCTACAGTGCAAAGAAAAAGCATTTTAGTTGCAGGACGCTGATCAGTTTTCTCCTAAACAGAGGCTGAACAGGGCTAGAAGCCAAGAACTCTGAGACTTTAATGTTTTTGACTGGAAACTTCTTCTCTGTCTGTAGGTGAAGTTACTTAACCCATCTGTACCTGCTCTTCCCCATTAGTAACACACAGCAAATCCCAACCACGGCCCAGGAGGTTTCAGGGGTGTCCTGTGGATGATAGAGGGTATCCCCCAGCCCAATCTAACAAGGTTGCTCTCAAATAAAGGATGGACTCCCCTTCTCTCAAGATTCAGCCAGAACGTTATCTGTCACAGGAACAACTGGGGAAAAAGGAAAGCCTGCCTGTGTCTCTTCCACTCCTGTCTGAGAGATGCTTTCCTGGATGGTGGTCAGCACACCTTTACCATGAATCCACATGAAAAGCTCATCCCAGTTTGTATTACTGGCTCCAGCTCCATCCTGGCACTGGGACTAATCTGCTGTCTCCTCCCATCCCCACTTCCGTGAGCTCCAGAGAAGGGAGGGGGGAAGAGAAGGGGACAGGACACCACACAGCCACAGCCCTTCAGGGAACTCAAAGCTGGTTAACATGGTGAGTGTGAAACCTCCTGAGGGAGCTGCTATAAAAGAGAACTGGTCCTACAAGTAGAGGGCAAAAACCCCCAACTTTGAAAATTGGACAGTGCCAATAATCCCTGAAACAGCACCTTCCACTGCTCCCCCTGTTGCCAAAGGAGCCACTGTACCTGAGATGTAATTAATAATAAAGAAGTATTTCAGTGCTTTCCTAGTTTCCTGCTGTTCCTTGCCTGCCTGTGGACCCTCTGGTCCAGCCTGGCAGGAGCTCCTGCTGCTGCACGAGGCAGAGGAACGCACAGCCAAGCAGCACATTCCTGGCATGCTGTAAGCTCTTCACCGAGCCTAACCTTCATGTTTTTCCTGGAATTAGGAGTGAAATGGGAAGCCAGCACTGGCTCTAGAGAAGCCCTGGAGAGTCTGAGGGCACATGGCAGCAGGATGCCGATGGCAGTGTGCTGTCCTGCAGGAGCTGGGCCAGCACAGATGGGCTCAGGGACACCTGCACCCAGCAAAAACTGAGCAAAAACACTTCTTGCTCTTTAACCCTTGGTTTCACCACAGAAGCAGCTGGTGAGCAGCCCGCACACACTGCAGCCCCTCCAGCTGCAGGGCCTGGGGCTCTTTGCCTTCCTGTACTGCCTGGGAGAGCCACAGCCCTCCACACCTATTGCTGTGCCTGGCCCGTGCTCAGGGCCTATGGGCCTGAGATGAGTACAAAGCACATTCCCAGTGCTCCCAGCTTCCCTCTGATGAGCAGCCTCACACTGAGGCACATGATTTGGCATTTAGCCATATTGAGAATGACAGAGCCCAGTTCCCATCTCCTCACCATCATGGACCTCTCCAGCTCCACTTCATGCAGCAGCTCCGCAAACTCCTTAAAGGATTCGGCTGTAAGAAAAGAAGAGGATGGTCAGTGGAGCTGGGATGTGGCACCGGAGTGTGGGACACATGTCAGGACATCCCAATGTGGCTGCACCTCCAGCATGGCCATGTAAAGGCTGGAAAAAATACCCAGAAGAGGTGGTCCTTTTGGGCAGAAACTGCGTGAGGCAATGCCATGTGCAGGCTGGCCTTGAGAGGTATTTATCTATGCAAGGGAGAGGAGGGTCTCCTACCCAGGGAATGATGGAGAGAAGGCCCTGGGAAGGTAAGATGATGTTAATTAGCTTTTATTAGTAATTGTGCTATAGAAATGGCAGTGCAGGCAGCAGAGAAGGGGCAAATGTAGGGAAAGGCAAAGAGGGGGAAGGGGCAGCTGCCATTCCCAGGGCCTGCAGCAGGACAGGCCCTGCCAGAGTGGGAGCTGTGGACAGGAAAGGCTGCCTGGCCTGCCTGGACAGCTGCCAGCAGCACCAGGATGGGCCAGGCACCTCTGCCCAAAGAAGAGCTGTAGGTGCTCGCTAGGACCAGGACGAATGTGTCAAATGAAAACGGTCTGGAATGACAAAGACCACATTCAGCACCAGGACGCACAACGTCCACGTACAGGAAGAAAGGCAGCAGGTGTAGACATGGTCACAGACAGTGACACCGCTCCCCAAATTGTTAGAAGTGAAAAAAAAAAAAATCTCACTGATCAGCAGTTGGAGTCCAACTACAATAAAAATAGCGAAACCTTTCCTTTAACAAACTGAAAAACAAGAATAATTTAGCCTGGGGAAAAAAAAGACTAGGTGGGAGTAGCTGACTCACCCCACACCAAGGGGGAACACATAGCCCCTTTCCTTGCCCATCAAAGGAGAACTTGGGAAAGGGCTGAATTTGTCAGGGGAGGAAACCTCTCAGCAGCAGAGCACTGACATTGCAGAGCCAAACTCCCATCTCTCTGGGCTGCAAGGCAAGGCTGGGCAAACACCTGCCCATGCAGGTAGCATAGCTGTGTGCTGGATGCCTGGGGGAACAACCTGATCACCACAGTGTAGCTGGGAACTATCTGGGAGTTAGCTGGGAAAGGTTCCCACAGTTCCAGCCTGCTTGGCACATTATGGGACAGGTCTGGTGGGTCCCAGGCTCCCTCTTGCCCTGGTGGGAACAGCTCAGATTGGCTCTGTAAGACCCCAGAGCTCTGTGCCTGCAGTTCAGACCCTCACTCTGCTGGGCTGGGCAGGGCAGCACATGAGGGGCACAGCAGGTGTACAGCAAGGCAGGCATAGGATTAGCTTGCCCCACAGGTCAGGGATAGAGTGCTACTGTGCTCTGTGTGCAAGCTGAGGGCCCTCTCCCCTCATCCACAGCGGCACCTTGGGAGAGGTACCTGTCCTGCTGAAATCCAGCGTGAGGATTCATTCTGCAGCTGCCGAGACACATAAAAGGGAAAAACTGCAGCCTCGTGACCTGGGCCCTCAGCTGGCAGTGGCACAACAGACCTTCCTGATGAGTCAGGAACTTCTGAGTTCTCCTCCAGTGAGGACTCCAGTGCCCAGCAATGCAATGGCCTGACGGCTCACAGTGCTCACGCCCAGGGCCACATGTGGCTGTTACCGTGGCTCCCCAGGATGACAGGAAACCTGGAGTGCACGGACACCAGGGGCCTGAGCCAGGGAAAGAATTATCACAGGGAGAAAGAGAATCCAGCCCCAAACTTACGGGGAATATGTCAGTGCCTAGAATGTTCCCTAGCTGGTTGTTTCTCTTTGCTCTACAGGAAGAGCCCAGGAAAATGTTTCCTGGCTCCAGTCACAGAGCAGCACACTGAGTTTGACCCTGCATCACATACACAAGGCTCAGACCCTGCTGCCAGCTCAGCAGTGCCTGGGAGCAGCAGGGTGGATCTGTGCTACTGGCCTGGGTCAGTACTTGCCAGCCCTTGCAGGGCAGCATGGAGCAGGGGAGCCACCACCAGCCACTACCTGCCCAGCCACACCTGGGAACTGACACCTGGAAACACCAGAGAGACTGTTGAGCAGCCAGAAGCACTCCAGGAAGGTCCTTACAGCCAGAGGATTCCAGGTTCCTATGCCTGGGAGGGAGGAACATGCCATCCCATTTCACTACCCCCTTCATCTCTGCAGGAGCTGCAGATTTGGGTCCCATGAGGAGTGGAGAGGCCGCAGGAGAGAGCACAGGAGGGGCCGCAGCTGTGGGGTAACACGAGTGCATCCATGACCTTTCATGTCCCCAAGGGAAAGTGCTGCTCACGACAGACAACATCAACCCAGCGTCTGGACTGCCACCTGCAGTGTCCCTGCCGCCACCCGCTCGGGTGCCTGGCTGCTCTCTGCCCACACAACGAGGGAGCAGCGTGACTTTAGCTCTATTTACAACCCAAACACGTTCTCTTGCAGCGCATAAGAAGTGCCTGTAAGTGCTCTGCTTCATTCCCATATCCTGCACATCAAATGAGCTCTGCACTCCCACGCAGACCCCTGGCACCCTTGCAGGAGATGGAAGCTGCTATAGAGATGCCAATGCCCCACTGCTGTGTCAGAAATAAGGAAGCCTCAACCCCTGCAGGCACAGCAGGGCTTGAGTGGGAAGAGGAACACAGCCCAGGCTTCTTCAGAGGGAAACTGAGGACCTCTTCTTGAAAAAGCAAAACAAATATTCTCCAGCAAAACTGAAGGGAAACATGCTCCTTTCACCAGAGAGTTTTACATCTGCTGTGATCTCTTCTTGCTTTCCCTCAACCCTTTATTCAACCTCTGCCATTCCCAGCAGCCTTGCTTGGTCATTGGAGCTTTTTCCCTTCCAGCCAAGAGGATGGACACTCCTTTCCTTGCGAGGCTGTTTGCCTGAGGCTCCTCAGCTCCCAGGAGGGGCATTTACATGGCAGAGTTCTCCCCTCCCTGACCCAAATGCGTTTGGAAGCTCAGCACCTCTGCTGCTGTCAGACTTGAAGGCTGACTCATTTCCAGCAGGTTTCACCTAGAGACTTTCCATAAAGGAAACAAGCCTTGGAGGTGCAGGGCTGCAATCTGCTTCACATGGCTTTAAATACAACAGCTCAAGGAACAGGCTCTACTTCCTTCCCCTTCTGACAGCGGCCGAGAGACCTGATATCAACAATGTCACACTGCTGCCACTCTTTAACCTCTGCCTGACAAAAGCTGGTTTTCTTTGTTCTTTTCCTCTCTGTGCAGCCCCTGGGAGCAAAGACCCTGGCAAAGACCCTATGCCCCACCCCACGAATGTCCTGTGCTCATGCCTGGAGAGTGTCCTGTGAGTCTATGGGCAGCCCCAGTCCCTCAGCTCAGGCAGGTGGCCCAAGTGTTTTGTCTCACGGGGCAGGGTCAGAATCTCAGGGCTGAGGATCCCCTGTTGTCCCTCCTGCAGCCTCCTGTCACCCTGCAGTCCACCCACCCTGCTAAGCCAATAGCAGATTCATGTGAAACTTGCGGGGTTTGGGGCATTCAGGCCCTTCGGAGCAGTGTATGCTGAGTGACTCCCAGAGCTGCGCTGGGGGAGGGAAGGGATGTAACTCAGCTCCAGGATCACTAATCCCCAAGCAGATGTGCAGGGAGCAGCCCTACAAGACTGCCCAGGGCACAGACGGCCATTGTTTTCCATTTGAGACACATCCAGCAACCCTTTTTCGCAGCAGTTTGCAGCCTGGTGCCTTTGCAAGGCAGTGTGGGGAAGTTTGTTCCCGTGAGGCTTTTCCAACAGAGCCAAGGCAGCTTTAGGGGCAGCACCCGCTGGGCTCCACTGCAGCATTGGGAAGAGGGGCTGGCTGGGAGGTCACCACACTGCCTCCTCCCCAGCACCTGGCAGCATGGAGCAGGCCTGGAGCCATGGAAAACCTCTGCAAATTATCCGCTGAATTGGGAATGTGAAACTCGACCCATGACTGTTCAACTTCATAAAATAAGCTGCCTGGAACCCAGCTCCTGGGGCTGCTTAAAAACCATCAGGCAGACTAATTCCTAGAGAGGGAGACTGTTACAGTTATTGGAAGACAGCTTCGAAAAGCAGAGAACTCACCAATATTGATCTCATCATCTGTTAGTGTGTCACCAATGAAGTCGAACTGGAAGGACTGCAGAGTCTGGGAGAATTTCTGCACTGCCGAGGAGTACCCTGGAAAAGGACAGAGCAATCAGCTGTGGGTTTCTGCAATTGTTCGACAGAGGCTGCAAGTCTTAGGAATTTATCCTGAATGGAGCAAGACCATAGGAAGGTAGTTATGAAAATCCATAAGCATTGGGAATTTCAGCCCTGCAGAAAATGCTGCAGCATTAATAATCCTCAGAGGCTGCAGAGAGCATTGGCTTTGGGTTTTTTTTCTCTCTGAAAAAGCTTCTGAAGCACTAATGGATGCACCACACAGTACAACAACTGATCGATGGCCTTGTGTCCAACCACATACAGGAAGGGACACTGACACACTTCCCTGCAGGAAAACACACAGGAGATACTCCAGGGCTCTGTGTGCACTGGCACAGCTCCTCGGAGCACAAGGGCTGTCAGACAGGCTGGCCACTG
Source organism: Vireo altiloquus (assembly GCA_013396875.1). Taxonomy (NCBI): domain Eukaryota; kingdom Metazoa; phylum Chordata; class Aves; order Passeriformes; family Vireonidae; genus Vireo; species Vireo altiloquus. The sequence goes on from VZRF01012833.1 coordinate 1,116,102, forward strand.
TTCACAGGAGTTGTTTCATAACATGGGAGAAAAATCTGTACAGTCAGAAAATAAATGTGAGGAAAAAGGCAGGACTAAAAATAACTGTCCCTCTTGGGGTCATGGACACAGACAGGCCCTGAGGGAAGGACAGTGCCACAGAGCACAGAGCTGAGCCAGGGGGCTCAGCTGGGCTTGCCTGGGCACCCACAGATGACCCTGGGACCTGCTGCTCCTGCTGGTGAGGAACAGTCTGGGCTGGAAGCAAAGACACTGCCTGATGTTGGCTGTGGCTCATACCAGATTATTTTTGGATCTTCCAGAGAAGTTTCTGGCCCAAAGGATGCTTTGTGTCTTTGCACCCTGTGTGGCTGCAGGATGTGGCTGGACGGTGTCTGCTGGCGTTGGCAGAGGAGCCCTGGGATGGGGTAGTGACAACACAGCAGAGCCTGATCCAAGGCCAGTGGGGACAGCACCAGTGACACTCACTGGATCGACCACATCATCCTGCACAAAACTATAACAAATTCCTGAGATACAAACAGAAGGAGGCTGCACTTGCCTGACCTCAAGGAGCAGGATGTAGGCAAAAAAAGAAAAGCAAAGGAATAATGTTATACTCTGCTTTACATTGTTATTTTCCCTAATCTGGGACTCCAGCTATAGGCACAGTCCCAGGCTGGACTCCTTTGTGGCAGTGTACAGAGGCACTTTCATAAATTCAGGAAACTGCAAGTGGGGAAGATGTGATGGCACAGATGCTAACATGCAACCAGCTCCCACCACTGCTTTGCCAAACCAGCACCATGATTGTTGTATATAGGAACTTGATGTACAGGGATGGGTTTTCGTCAGTTTGACAATAAAACTTACTACTGTGGTGGCAATCATGGGATGTTCAGAAATGCTGCTGTAAATGGGAGAGAAAAATTGGACAACATTGAAATGGATGTTGGGAAAAAGAAATCAAGTGGGATACCCGCAGGTCCCCAGACTGCCCTGCTTCCCCTGTCCCCAGGTCAGGAGCTCCTGACCCTCCCCATGGTCCCTGGGCAGGCAGGGGCAGGGGGATAGCCAGGTCCTTAGTGCAGGCTCAGAGTGCAGTCCCCACTTCTCCCTCAAAAGCCTCGTTCAGCAGCTCCCTCCAATGGGTCAAACCTTTGCTCCTGAATGAGCAGATTCAGGCCTGAATGTTGCTATTTAGCCCCAGCTGCCAGGGGCTGGAGCACGTAAATGGGTGAACTCTTACACAGAACGATGTCATTGACTTGATGGAAAACCTCTGCAAATAATTCCCCCTCAGTCCCCCAGCGCTCACACAGGCCAGGCCAGAGGCTCATTCAGCCCTTGCTCAGGGGAATCTTTGTTCATCCCCCTGCAAGCCCCCATCACCATCCCTGACGCTGCTGTGGCCCCATCCAGCCCTTCCCCTGCCCCTGATCGCAGGTGATGTTCAACCCCTCCCTCCAAACACCTCTCCCAGCACAGTGTGTCCTCGAGCCCCTCTGAAAGTGGCACCCCCAGCCAGCATCCATCTCTCTGTCTGTCCGTCTGTCGCCTCCATGGGTGCTGGCTGGGGGCAGGTGATGAGGCACCATAGCTCTAGTGTCCCTGTGAGCCAGGAGCACGGCAGCACATGCAGGTCTCACGGGTGGCACCTGGCACAGACAGAGGGCCTCCATGTGCCACGTGTCATCCCAAGGGAGAAGGAGGGAGAGAGGGAGAGTGAGTGTGAGCCTGTACCATGCATGCCTGGTGGGCTCTGGAGGAGCTCTTAATGGAAACCAGGCTCCTCCAGATCAACGCAACTTGGCTCCCACGTGTAGAGAGCCTTGGCTGAACACTGGCTCCTGACAAGAGCCTCTGTGTACATGCACAGGACAGCATCGCTGCTGCTGCGGTGCTGCAACAGCTCTGGGGTGTAACTGGGACACAGCACAGGGCTGACTGACTGCTGGCATCATGGGACAGCTCTGGGGTGTGACTGGGACATAACACAGGGCTGACTGACTGCTGGCATCATGGGACAGCTCTGGGGTGTGACTGGGACATAACACAGGGCTGACTGACTGCTGGCATCATGGGACAGCTCTGGGGTGTGACTGGGACATAACACAGGGCTGACTGACTGCTGGCATCATGGAACAGCTCTGGGGTGTGACTGGAACATAACACAGGGCTGACTGACCACTGGCACCACAAGAACAGAGGATGGCCCTGCTCGGGGGCTGTGTCTCTGCAGGGCCCAGCACCAGCGCCTGAGGCAGAGAATTGGCATCAGTGCTCAGAAACACTCGATGAGATGTTGCCCCTTCCCTCGGTGGCACCCGAATAGCAATGTGGCAACACCAGAGATGGGGTAGGACAGGGGGGCTGGGGAGAAAGAGATAAGCCATGGCCACAGGAAAGAGGCTTGACCACAGGAAGCAGCCAGCAGGAAGAGATTTGCTGTGTGGAAAAAAGGGGCTCCATCCCAAGCTGGGAGAGATAAGTCTGTATTCTCCCTTGTTCTAACAGTCGGAAGTGTTTTCCCTCCCAATACAAACACTCAGTTGCCAAAGGCTCCTGCTCTGCGTCCCCAGAGCCTGGCAGGAGGGAGAGGCGGCTGCAGGGCTTGTCCTGCTCCCCCAGCACCAGGACCCAAGGATAAAGGAATAATGCCACACTTCAAGCTGGAATATCCCTGCGAACAGCACGCCAAGGCTCAGCACTGCCTCAAGGACCCTGCCTGTTTCCATGGAAACACACCAAAATGAATTTGATCAGGAGTCCTCAAGGACTCTTCTCCCTTCCAGTGTCAGGAAGCAATGCCAAGTTTCACCATTTGTGGTCACAATAATTTACTCTTCTAGTAAAAATAAAGTTCCATCCCTGCACAAAGTGGCCCCAGCCTGGCTCCAGGGCAGGAGGGGGGAGCACTGGTGCCACCTGTGCTGGCCTCAGGAGGCACACAGAGAACTCGGGGCTGTATTTATGTGTGGATAAACACACCTCCAGAGCCAGCAGCTCTGGAAGGACGTGCCTGCTCAGTAAGAACCTAGAAGGATTCTCACTTCAACCTTCCACAGAAACCACAGGTAACCAAAACCACAAACAAAAATGTGCTGCCACCGCTGCAAAAGCCACAGGCCTCTGACAAAACACAAACACAAGCAGAGCCCCAAACCAGGCTGTGCTGCTTTTTCCTCCAGTGCTAAGAATTGAATCCAGAAGGAAATCATTACCACAGGACAGAGCCATAGGGAAACAGGGTGAGCAGACATGGCCAGAGAATGAGGCACGGAGGTGCCGCTCGAGGGTCTGCAATGCTCGAGGTGTCACAGGTGCACATCCTTAATTAGCTTTACTAATTGCAGTCCAGAGGTCACAATCTGTGTGACTGCATGGTCCTCTGTTCCCAAGAGAAGAAACCATGCCCCTGAGCACATGGAAATAGAGGTGGCTATGACAACCAAGCGGTGACAGCTACAGGGATCAGCAGGATCTCTGCGCCAGGACAGGAGGGCTGTGCCTGGGCTGCCTCATTTAACACCACAGGGACACAGTAGGACATCAGGTGTGACACAAGTGCAACGAGCAGCCTCATTTTTAGAAATAAACACTTTGAAAACCAACAGAACACCTCCAACTGTGCAGGAGAGCAGGTGTGGAGGGTACATGTCACATCAGCCGGGGCCAGGCTGCCAGCACTCTCCTTCTCATTACCCACACCTAAATAGCCCTTGTTTATACGACACTCGTTGGCTGTGCAGCAGCTGGTATACACAGCACCACTCTGCTTCTTCCTAGGAAACAGCCAGGTGGGAAGTGCTGCTCCTCCAAAAGCTCAGGGGCCGAGCAAGCAGTGGGTTCAGCAGCCCTTTGGCTAATCTTCATCACATGCTGCTCCCTGGGCATCACAGTGCAAATTAAGGAGGAAAAAATAAAATAAAAATACCCCTCTCAGCCTCATCATCATTGCAATCATTGGCCAGAGACATTCCCAGAGCAAAAGCAGTCCTGCATTTAATCTGATCCAACTGAAAGCATGAACAGCTGAATGGTGATGGGGCTACAGCATCCCTGTCCTGCTCCAGGGAGGGGACATGATTACCTGGCCCCCACTGGAAGGGGAGAAGTGACTTTAACTGGTCTCCCTGCCTGCACCTATGCATGGGCAGCTTGGGCAAGAGTAGTGAGCAGAGATTTCCATGGGGGAAAAAACCAACGCCCAAGCTTCTGCATCTGCCCAATCCACAGATTGCAGTGCCAGAGCAACTCAGTCACAGCTTCAGCAACCCATGAAGAAAACCCATAAGGAATCAATAAGGAAAACTCAACCTGGTACAGACCTTGGCAGTGCAAATAACCAGAGCAAATGTAAGCAGGAGCTCCATCTTTACATTTTGCTTTCTTCTTCTCCAGCTTGAAAACAGAACAATCAGGCCACACACTTTCTTTTCAAATAAGCAAACAAAAGACAATAAAAGTTCACTTGGCCCTTAAAAAAAACATTTTCAGACACAGAAATTTTCGGCTTAGGATCTGAACCCTGCAAATCCATTTCTGTCAGGGAAATGTTGCAAGACCCTGACACATAGCAGCTGAGGACACACCTACATTTCCTACCAATGGTCCCCATGGACCATTTTCTTCTCCCCGGAGGAGAGCTGTGTACAGCATACATACAACATGAGAAATGCCACTTTTCCCAGCATGCAGAGAGGGCTGTGATTCCTGAGGGGAAAATAATGTACCCATTGTTACCAACTCCCACCAAAGAATTCCCTAGGGAGTTGCATTGCTAAGGAGATGGAGTTGATCCCCATCATCACCCTGGGGATGAGGTTCTGGACACTGTACCCCACCCATTGCTTCCCGAGGATTCTCTGTCCTTGCAGCGGAGCTTTAAGAGCCAACACACAAAGTGTGTGGCCAAGGGGCCAGACTCTGCTCCGAGCTGTTGGATTTACACTGTGTATTACCTGCATGAAGTCCCCAGTCTCTGTCCCACCAAAATACCTCAGCCTGAAAAGCCATGAGCTCCTCCCGCTGAGCTCAGATATGCCATCAGGATCAGGAATAACAAGCCCTGACTCATGGAACACTCCCAAATACTCTACAGCTGCTAGAACACAGAAACATGTTGATTTCCTGAGATGAGGATAAAAAACATAACCTTCTGGTCAGCCTTCTAGGTAGTCCCAAATCCATACAGGATCCTGCAAGGAATCCAGCCCTCTTGGTGCTTCACAGAGGAGAGATGCTCACTGGGAGGGAACTACGGAGTGGCCCAGGACAGGCAGTGCCTGGCATTGTCTCAGGGCAAGCTGTCCGCAAGTACTCCTGAAGGCTCTGTGGGGATTCAGAAATCCTGACACATTGGACAAAGGCCATTTTTCCCACATTGAGATGGGTTTTCCACTTGCCAGGAGTAAGTGGCTAGCATGAACTGCTAAAAATAACTTGCTATATTTAGCTGTGCTTTACAAATCTCTTGCAAAGGAATTTACTGGATGTCTCACACTCTGTCACACATTTACCTCTCCTAATCAGCCCTTCATCGACTGAGCTGTTCATAAGCTGCTGCTTCCCTTTCACAGCCAGTCCAGCCCAGGCTCCAGGCAGAAGAGCAGGGCTGTGCTCCCAGTAAAAATACATTTTTCAGTACCTCTCCCTAACCAGGGACCTTTTGCTCTGCAAGCTGGTTACCTGCCCTTTGGACCATCACCTCCACTCACACATTCCGCTTCTGTTCTCCCTCCACAGTTTCTGTTTCCTGTCCTAAACTTCAATCTTTTATTCTCATGAATTATTCTCCTTGTCCAGCCAGCTTTTTTGGAAGTGCCCAAACTTGCTTAACGGGCTTGTTTTCTTATTTACTAATTAAAAACCCACACAGCAGTACTTCACACTCATCATACAATTCTTACTCCTGCCTTATCTCCCTCGTTGCCCGATGGAAACTGGCACTGCTGAACTTGCCATGCTCCAGAGGAGCTGGCAAGGGTTATGAGGCTGCACTGAAGCTCAAGGCAATTAAACATACAGAGGGGCTTTCCTGGATGCCTGAAGCAGAAGGAGACCATGGGTCTCCTCACCAACAGCTTGGAACTTTAGCAACATATCAGCCCAAAACCCCAACAAAACACAAAGCAACCAAGCGAAACTGGAAGGGCAACAAACTTTTGAGGTATATTGATCTCTTTTGGAGAAACTGGGAGTGAGTGATGTGGGATACAGCTTCGGGGAGAAGGATGCACTCTTACCCTCCCTTGGATTAAGTTATCCAGCATCTTCTTCCCAAGACCTCCACAGTGACAGATCCATTGATGAGGAAGAGAATCATGCAGCAGAGCCACATTTCAAAGCAAAGACATGGAACAGATCATTCTCCCAGTGACACTCACTGGCTTGTACTCGTTTTCTAGAGTGGCACTTTGGGCTGTATGTGTAATAGTTTTATAAAAGACAGTGTGTTGGATTAATTTTTTATAATGATTTTTGCTTCTGAACCATGAGGGCAATACAGGATGCTGCAGCACAGCCTCCTGCCTGGCCCAGCTCAGCCAGGGCACCCCTGCTCTCCCCACAGCATCAGCACTTCCCTTAGTGCTCCTCAGGATGAGCCATGGGTAAAACTGCACTTTGGAAGCCTGAACTTCTCAGAGAACAGTTTCTTGCCCTTTGGCATTTTGCTGGCCTTTCAAAGCAACCTTGCAGCCCTGCAAAGCTGGAGGAGTTGCTTCAGCAAAACTGGAAAGACACACAGGGCAGCCAGGCCAGAGCACATGGCTAACTGAAATGGAAGTTAAGAAAAGATGAGCGGCCTTAGAATTCGGCAAAAGTGGTGAAAGGCACAGTAAGAAATATGCAACTGTTTTTTGAGCAAATGCTCCCGGTGTTGTAGAGGCAGAGAAGAGTCATCAAGGAGGAAGTGCCATCGTAGTCCTCTGGTTTACCATGGACCAAGCCCAACCATGGGCCGGGTGCTGCCACACCTGCAAGAATTTCAGACCACCTGAAATCTGACTGTCAGCACACCAGGGAATTGCTCAGCACTGCCCTGGAGTACACTGCACCCAGGCGTAGGAGGGAGAGCCACAGCTGGGAGACAGTGCCTGGCTCCGTGGGCACTGGCACTGTCGGTGGAAGTGGTGCCAGTGTTCCAGTGCTGGGCAGTCAGCAGCTCCCAAACCCTGCATGGGAGGCTCCAAGGGTGGCATCACTCGGCAGCTTTTCTGGTAACTCCCAAAAACACAAAGGCTGCTGGATGCTCACCCCTGCAGCAGGGATGGCCAAGGTGAGTCATGGGGATGGTGATGCCAGGTGAGCCCCAGGGATGGCAGTGCCAGCTGAGCTGTGGCAGCTGGGGAACACTTTGGGGCTGGAAGCCAAGCAGGCAGCTAGCTGGAAGCACGGTGAGGCTGGTAGGTGGCTCTGGCTTCTGCACCTATTTATACACTTGTTTCTATCACTGTCCCACAGAAGTCAGTCACACCTTCAGAATGCCAGCCTCTGGACATGTCCTCGGGCTTGGGAATAAAGGACAGAAAAATAAAAATACATGAAGCTGAGCCATGGAAAACAAATGAATTTTCCCCTCCCTTGGGATGAGTGAGCTGTCAGGGAGGGGCAGCAGCCACTTTCCCAGGGGCATCAGGAGAGTGAGGGCAGAGCTGCAGGAATCCCTGCAAGTGCTCCAGGCCACCCAGAGCCCCCGGCTCCAAGAGGAGCCGAGCAGGCTCTTGGCACGGTGCTCTGGCGTGAGCAGCAGGAGAGGGTGTGCTCCAAGATCCGTGGCTCCCTGCCGCACAGGCAGGACGGACACAGGGAAAACAAACATGAAAACAACGGATTCTTATCCGGGGCAGAGCAGGAGCAATCCCCACAGAGACATCTCATGATCTGCAGAGCCCTCACATGCATCTCCCTGCAGCCCCCCTTCCCAGGCAGGGCAGGTTCCGACGGGCGACAGAGCTGTGCTTGCTCCAAGCACAGATGATTTCAGAGTTTCCTTCGATAAGGGCGCAGCAGGGCCGGGCTGGAGGCCAGCTGAGTCACACAGCACGCCACGGAGGGATCGCCAGTGCCTTACTAGCGATCCGAAGCGGTTCGGTGCAGGAAGGAATGTGCATCCCTCCTGGTCCAGGCTGGGAGACTATGCCAGCTTGGCCATGGCCTATCCTGCACCAGCTGGCACCTCCCAGGAGACTCCTAGGTACTATCAACCTGACTGAGACTGGGACAGCCTGACCTGCAGAGCACACTTAGGGGGGCTTTGCCAAGACCTACCCCCATTCTGGGCACCTCTGCAAGGACTTGGGGGTCTGGCTCTGTCCTTCCACTTCAAAGGGTCCCCCACTGCTCTGCAGGTCCCCAGTTTATCCTGTGATGGCACAGGAACAGCTTGTGTCCCGTGTTCTCCATTTTCACAGCTACAAGGTTTAGTAACGTTAATAAATCTATTATTGTTTTAAACATCTCCAGGCTCTTCAAAATTAGGCTTGGCTGGGAGAAAAGGAGAGAGATCAGACTGAGAGAGCAACCGACTTCTGGGCTGTACTTTTATTTATAGACTTTATCTCAGGCTATTCTGCTGCTCTTATCATCACTTGAACAACTCGTGACCGCATATTCACCTGCATGGAGAATTCGGCGATGAGAAAGGATACTGGGCAGAGAGACCATGTTTGAATATGCCTCAGGAGAAAAGAACCAGCAAGGCCCAGGATCACTGCTTCCAGCGGAGCAGCTCTGCCAGTGGCACTGAGGAGGCTGTGAGACACAACACAGGCTGCTGTGGACAATCCACTATCATCAGAACAGAAACAACAAGGTTCCAAAAGCTTTCTCATTCACACGTGTCAGAATCTCAGACGGAAGCTTTATGTGTTTGGAAAATTTGTTTAATGCTGAGTAAGGAAAAATAACTGCTGCCTGCTGAACTTCTCCAGCAGTTCCAAAGCTGCAGCATTCTGGTTCTCAGTACATGTAAATTATGCTGATCACCAGAGTTTTTTTTTTGAACCCACAGTTCTGCAAACCTGTGTTCCTGCCAGGCAGCGCTTCAGACACTGCAGCCCCCACAGCAGTGCTTGCCCCTCTGTCTCTGGAGAATGGCCCATCCTGGCACTGCAGCCCCTCCCTGCAGCCCAGATCCATGGCTGGGTAGCCAAGGATCAGTGCCAGAGGCACGCCGTGTGGGCAGGAAGATGCAGTGTGGCCAGGATGTGCCACAAGTGTCTTGCCGCGCACTGCAGCAGAACAGAGTGGGGACACCGCTGTCATTCCACAGAGCCAGGCTGGCACCTAGCAGGACAGAAGCCACCTGTGAAAAACCTGGGGGCAAGCATGGGATGCTACATCTGTAGTTACTGGTGTGCCACCAACAGTATTAGGAAATAAAATATTCCAACAGTATCTCAAGAAAAAAGCCAGAAAAGCTGAGTCTTCATACAGTGACTCAAGAGGAAACTCTTAGGTCAGCAGCAGCGCTGCTGCGAGCCCTGGGCTGTGAGACACACAGAACATGGATAACACCCACATCCTCCCAGGGAAGGAGCCAGAAAAGGCAGCAGAAGATGGATGAAAAGCTCCTTGCATGCCTCATGTGCAGCACAAGAAAAAATATCCTTAAACACATGAAAACAACTTCACCTCTTGTCGTGGCCCCTTGTGCCGCTATACGCAGGCAAGTCCTCAGGAAGCCTATTTGGGCTGGAAAAAGCCATCACAAAATCTTGCACATTGGTTTGTTTAAGTTGGACCAAGGCTGGTCCAGAGCAGGCAGGGACAGGGCTGGCTTGGTGCCGTTGCCCATATTCCTGCCCTGGAAAACAAACCAAGCCCTGGACACACCTGGGCATGGATGGAGCAGCTGTAACCAGCAGAAGCCAGTGGTTCTGGGGAAGGAGGCTGGGGAGCTCAGGGCTGCAGCAGGGAGGGAGCAAAGGACACAGAGGTGGCCTGGGGCCATCATGGCATGGCCGAACCGCCCTGTGCTGAGCCCGGTGCCTCAGCCACCGGCAAAGCAAACCCAACAGTGACAACTCGCCCAACCAGAGAGCTGCTCCAGGGGGAGCTAAACCCAGTAAACACATCCCTGAGCCCCAGAATACGGGGTGGGATCTGCCTCGCAGCTGGAATTGGTAGATCCTGTACCACCCCTCATGTCTCCTGCCTGCACTGAGGATACTGGCGGCTGGGGGTGAGTTGGGTTTTGGGAGGCTTTTTGTTCTTTTTTCTGCCATTGTGTTTTAGTCTCTGGTTAAAACACGTCTGGTTTAGATTTGCACCAACTGGGGCCCTAGTTCTTTGCTCACAGCCTGCAGCCCACGAGCAGGAGCTGCTGCGTCAGCAGCTGTTGGCTGCAGAGACCTCCTCCACCCACCTGAGCTGAGGACGCCTGCAGGGCAGAGATGCTTCCAGGGAGAGCTGGGGTCTGGCTACAGGTGTGATGTATTTTGAGACCATTAGAGCTGGGAAGTCAGGAGAAAATTTTCCAAGTTACCAGCAGTAAATGGTGCCCATAGTGGCTGAAACCTCCAGTGAGGATGGGGAAGATCAACAAGGAGCTGACACGTACACACATTCTTGCTGGAGGAGAGGGATGTATTTTCCAGGAAGTAATTTCCCCCCTGCTCCGTACTGTCTTGTGGCTAAGCTGTCTTTGTGAGACAGGACGTTGTCACTGCAGCACCTCAACGCCCAGCTGTGCCTCCCAGAAAAGCTGATGCTTGCCTGGAGAGCTGCAGCCTTTCCTGGTGTGGGGCAGACTCCTCCTTCTTCCACCTTTTCCAGAGGAGCTTTAGGGTTGTTTGGACACAGTACTCAGGATCTGGCTGTAACATACTGCAGGAACATATTCCAGCCATTCTCGCCACAGCCTTCCCATGAACCAGGATATGAGTTTCTGGGGAACTGGGCAGACAGGCTGCTCTGGGTGGCTTCAATCCCATTAAAATAACCTGTTCCAATGCCACGCTGCTTCCCACACTCCACAGCATTAAACCCGCAGGCACCACATCCAACGACAGCACAGAAACCTGCCTAGAACAGGTCTGCCACACTGAGGGACACAGCATTCCCTGAGGGGACAGGTCACTTCCCACACACAGTGCTGCGGGACCTGCAGGGACGATGATGATGGCAGGACCTTCGCAGGGTGCCCAGGAAACGACATTCTTAGGGTACCTACACATTCCTTTATTATGTTATTCTTCAGAATGAAGTGCTCACAGCACCAGGGGAGGCTGGGAACTGCCAGCACAGTCCCAGGCACTCTGCAGAGCTCCACGCTGGACAGAAATCAAGAGCAAAACCACATACACAACATTTGCATGAGAACTCACAGCTCTTCGAGCTTCAAAGGACAATTTTCACCATCACAGTACTCACGGGTACTAATGAGAAAAGCCTCAATCTGACATTTCTCCAACTCCATTTGATATGTAATTGGGAGAGAAGATCAAAGACCAGGGAAATAGGTGGGTTTGCATTATCACACACACAGCAGAGCGCAGTGAGCAGGAGAGATTAAAGAAATCCTCACTGAAGCAGAGAAAGAAACTGCTGTAAAGCAGCCATTCTTACAGCCACAGTGACACCATGGAGTCACAACTTGTAACACCCTGGTGGCCTCGAGCGTGTGCCCTGAGTGAGGCTTCTCTGTCACACCAGTGCTGGCCATGGCAAGCTCTGGGCATGGTCAAGCTGCTGTTGGAGCCAAATCCCCAGTGCCCATTCCAGGCCATGGTCCTGGCCAGCCCAAGGGGATGGGCACCAACATGAAAGGACAGACACCTCCCAGCTCCTCTCCCTCCCTGACCAGGGACAGGCCATGGGGGTCTCAGCACTGCCAGCACATCTTGTGAGACCAGCATCGTCACTTGGCACTGCCAGTGACTCTCCACACTCCTGGCACAAAAAAGAAGGGATGCAGCCAACTTTACAACAAAAATTAATTCCCATTTCTGACTCAAAGTATTATTTTCCATTATTGGCTTTCACACCCAGGACTGTTAAAAATGAACAATATTATTCTCTGCTTCAGTCAGTTGAATTCCCCACTTGGCAATACCTTATACTTTGTCCCCTTATGGTGTCCCACATAGTTGTGACTACTCAGCTGTTGGGGAGTGCAACTTCACAAGAGAAAATACCACACTCAAGGCAGCACTGGTGGGGCTGTGACTGCAGGATGACCCTCACCAGAATATGGTGGGCTGCAGGCCCCTGGGAGAGCTTCACCCCTGGCATTTATTCCAGCTGGTGACACATCAGTTGAGTGGAGAAAATTGAACCAATCCATGAAAGGCCAAAGGAGCTTAAAGCCCCCCAAAGTGCCCCCCTCATTCAGGTAACCTGGCTTTGAACACTTCCAGGCATGGGACAGCCACAGCTTCTCTGGGCATCCCATGCCAGGACCTCACAGGGAAGAATTCCTACCCACTATCCCATCTAACTCTGCTCTCTTTCAGTTTGAAGCCATTCCCTGTCACTCCACCCCTTGTCCAAAGTCCCTCTCCACCTTTCTTGTAGGCCCCTTCAGGTATTTCTCCCTCTATCCTCATTGGATCTCACTCTCCTAATGGGACCACCACCACCTTTGCATCCCAGCAGCTGAGAACACCTCCATCCCATCCCACTCTGTCAAGGGGCACAGAGGGATTGTCAGCCATGGCTGTCCAAGTGGACACTGGGATCTGCCAGCTGCCAGTGGGTTGTGGTGAGGCCATGGCCAGTGAGTACCCCAGATTCCCACCCACAGCTCCCTAAGGATAGGATTCAGAGATATATCTGTTTTTTTAAGTTATCTGTTAACTAAAAACAAGGAGCTGATGGAAGTCCACACAGGATTGGCCCCAGCACCTCCCTGGCAGCCTGCTGGATCAGCTGCAAAATCACCCCACAGCATTTCAGGCAAGAAATCTTCAGCCCTGGGGGTTCTTGGTGCTCTCTGGGTGTGCTCTGCTTTCTTCTGCTTCTGCCCTTCCTCCCTGGCCAGTCTCCCTGGGTCGGGTCTGCTGACCCAGCAAAATCCCTCACATCCCTGTGCATTACAAACACTGAAAAGGGAAATGGTTTTGAACAAAGTGAAGAAGAAAAGCATTTCCATTAACAAGCAGGTTTGTTTAAATGCCTCTGATATCCATTTTGTTGACGTTTTATTTGCCCTGGAGTACGCAGAGATTTGGGTTTTTGTACCCACGTTAGGTCTCACAGCCCTGTGACGTCGGCAGTTTCAATCACACCAGCTTTTGTTTCTGCTGCTTCCAGATGGGCAAACACGGGCTATTCCAGCCACAGCCTCGATAACAAGGAAGCTCTGAATTATTCTGAACAAAAGGGCAGTAGCTAAACCTATTAACACCAACTGAAACCAACCAGCTGGCAGGAAAACCGTGTGTGACCAGCGTGGATTGTCTGTGTCCCTCCACTGCCCCCATGGACATTCTGCTGGCCTGGGCCTGGATTCTACTGCATTGATAACAGTAGAGAAATCATGGAGTCATTTGGATTGGAAAAGACCTTTAAGATCATCGAGTCCAGGAAGGCGTGAGAGATGACACAGGGAAGGTGTGTACGAAGGTGTATCTGCAGCTGTGGGGAGGGAAAACAAATCTAAGCAGTCAGAAGGTCAGTGTCAAACACGTGGGACCTGGTGGTTTCAGGTGACACAACCTGGCCCAGGTGCTCTGGTGATCTGTCAGCACTTCTGAACAGGCGGCTCCCGCAAAGTCAACACTGAAACCGACATTTCATTGGGAAAAATGCTCATCGTAATTTAAAGACAGAACAATGACAACAAAAGGAGGACTTACAGCAGGGCTCTGGAGGGCCCCTATCATGCTCACAGCTTACCCCAGGCTAACGAGATGCCCAACGATGAACCCGCCACGCTCCCCCCGCGCTCGGGAGACACAAAATAACGGAGCACCTTCCCCGAACAGGGATCACGGTCCCCAAACCAGCAGATGCCTGGGAAGGCTCGGCCGCTCCCGCCGCCGGTGTCAACCCAGCGGGACGGCGGATCCGGCCTGTCCCTGAGGGGAGACACCTGCGGGTGGCCCCGGGGGCGGCAGTGCAGGGAGGGGGACACGCCGGGGGGGACGGGGGCGGTGGCCGCTGCTCGGGGAACGCCAGCCCTCCCCAGAGCGATGCGGGACACGGGGAAAGCGGCTCCAGCACGGGGCTGCAGGCGATGCCCAGGGAACGGTACACACCCCAGTGACCGGCCGAGCCCTGCCCGGACCCCCGCCCCGGCCCGCTCACCGCGGATGGCGGCGATGAGCGCGTTGCCGTCCTTGATCACCTCCTTGATGAACTTGTTGGTTCGCTCCAGCTCCTGCTCGTAGCACTTGAGGCGCTCACGAAAGTCGGGGCTGTCCAGGTAGCAGTCGCTGAACTCCAGCGGCGGGTGCCCCATGGCCGCGGCTCGGCCCGGCTCCGCCGCGCTGCGCCTACCGAGCGCTGCCGCCGCCGCCGCCCC